>BGPR01006755.1:20556-77156 GCA_013235015.1 Araneus ventricosus | reverse complement strand
ATTGCCGAATGGCGACGACCGGTTTGTTTGCAAAAATAATCCGGTAGCTTCCGCCATGTTAGCATAACTTCACAAGAATTGTCTGCTGCCATTTTCGATTTAGTATAAAACAACATTTTTTTCGCAAAAAATGAGTTTAAGCATCTAGTTCACATTATTTCTTACAATATAATGAAATTTTGGATGAAAGGATTCAAAAGAGATGAGTTAGAAGTGAAGCAGATAAGATTAGGCGAGCCAGAGAACGTTCAAGTCAACGTCAATATGGTTTAAGTCAGCGACTTTGGCTTTTTTTTTTTTAAAAAAAATGTTCATTCAAAAATTTGCAAATAAGTTTTATCAAACCCTTCCCTCCAACCAAAATTCAGCAGTTGAAATCTAGAAGTTGGTGCAAACTCTTAATGCATGTATTACTTGCATTAGCTTTGGCGAGTTGGTGCAGCGGTCAATGTCTTTCTTTGGCGATCTGGCGGCGTTTTAAGAGTGTGTACCAACTTCTAGATTTCAACCGATTCAACAATCTCTAAAATCCCAAACTACGATGTAAATGACAGTCGAAATAACGAAAGACTCAGTTTTCTTTCGATCTGTACCTCCCTATAGTATAGTCGCCAAGGCATCGCAATGCTAACCCAATGGTGCGGGGTTCAGTCTTTCAGAGACATAATATTCTCCAAGGGTGTTTTCGCTCCATATCATTATTTTCTTCTGCCTCCCATTATTATCTCTTCCTTTTAGTTTCATCTTGATAGTTTAATGGATTTATTTTTAATCCTCGAAAATTAAAAAAAATTAAAAATAATCTATACAAATATTTCTTTCTCATATTATTCCTTCTTAAATTTGCTTCATTTGGAACATGTATTAAATAACAGGTATAATATCAATTTTCATCAAGCCATATCTGTCAAAATTACGGGGGCCCCAATGAACCTTAACGCCTCTCATCAACTACGAAGACAGAATGCGCCAATTTGGCGATAAATGCATGATATGCGGATAACGGTGCGTACATGCTCTCCGAGAGATCAGCTAGTAATTCTGAAATATCCGTTATTGGTTAGGAGAAATTGAGTATTTTCTTCCTCTTTGAAATTTCAGAAAACTGAGATATGAGGTATTGCTTGCGAAGCGACGAATTATTATAATCTCTCAATTATTTCCAGAGAAGTGTAGAATAAACGCGAGTCACGCGAGTGTCCTACTCCTTTAACATCAGCGGCTGTTTGAAAAAGACAGCCTCCCGTCATCTTTTAAAATTAATTGATAAAACCAAACGACTACAGATCCAACCAATGAATTAAACCAATCTTGCCAAATTTTTTTCATTAAAAAAATGGCAAATTATGACTCCTAGATATGTTATCAACGGTCGACTGCCAATCATCACCCTCCATTTTCGAGATATATCGCAAAATAAAATTTTGCCATAGTCCCTCTGCCTCTTTAATCGCCAATTCGCCAAGTTGCCAGCCTAGACATAGACTATTAATATTACTGACGAACAGCTGGTCGCCAGAGGGAGCTAGTTTATTTATGAATTTTTTAAGCTTTTTAAGTTTCTGACGATGGTCTTTCCGATAATCAGTTCCAGGAAAAGTGAGAGTATACTTTATACTTTTAGACACCATTTTTACAGGACGGCAGAAAATTTCAGTTTCAATGTGCGATAATTGCTCCTAAGTGTCGACTGTCGTACAATACAGGGTGGTCATAAAAAATCGATATGAAATTCCAGATATTGTTATTTGAAGGTATGCGCTCGAGATTGTGATGATTTAAAACAATAGAGCTCTCATGGTTACGGTTACAGTGAAAGAATTTCGGGATTTTCAAGTAGCAACACCTACTTTTTTCATGGAAACGTGATCCTCATTTAAAAAAAACTTAAAATTCAGTTGGAACGGAATTTTTTGGGCAGAAAACGGTGGCGCTATATAGGCAGAGACAAAAAAAGCTCTTCTAGCTATCATTTACTAATGGTTATCTTCACTGTTTTCTTCGTCTGGGGAACTCTGCAATTTTTTGCTCTAAAAATACCGTTTTAACTTCATTTTATGTTTTCTACAGTGAGGATCCCGTTTCCATGATAGAAAGCAGATGTTGTCATTTGAAAATTTCGAAACTTTATCACTGTAATCTTAACTATGAGAAATGGACTATTGTTTTGCACACCATTCTTGAGCGCATATGGTATAATTCTTGCATACAAACTTGTATTTCCCTCTCTATAACGATACGCTCGCTAGGGGGTCATACATCGGCAAAGCTTCTTTACGACTGTGCATCACAGGAAAGGTGCTAGATTGCCATCGATCTCAGACGAAGTTGTTGAACTAGTGAGGGAGATTTTCACTCCTTAATTGCATATACCAACGCTTAATGAAGTTCTTATTTGGAGACCGATAATTTCGATACTCTAACCGAATAATTCTTTGAACTGTTGCAATTGATTTGCTTTCGAGGAACCAGAGACGTGCCTTCTGCTGCACGATAGCCATTTTGGCTTCTGCGTAGCGAAACTTCCTCAGCAGTCGATTTAGTGAGCCATAACGGTGCGTTACCTATTTACAAAAACTTTTTGAGCTATTCTCTCAATTAAGAAAAACGAAGTCGCTATAGTATCGGGTTGTTTTCATTAATTTTTCAAATGGGTTCAATAATTTATGACCATCCTGTTTATTTATTCTCTTCTTTACATAGTTCGTTATATATACTGTAAACGTGGCTCAATAACTATTTTCTAAACTGTTAGAGTTAGGGATATATTTCAAACTGGAAAATTCTTTAACTGGTAGAAATTGTAAGAAAAAAAGATCCACTCTTATAAAAAAAATACCTGACCATGTTATGAAACTTTAAATCTCATTATTTTAAACCAAATCAACTACCGCATATATAATTTGGCTTAAAATAATTATTTTCCACAACGTGGGCTAAAACAGTGATATTAAAAGCTTCATAACTCGATTAGTTTTGGTAGCAGAAAAAGAGAACTTTTTAAAAAAATTTTAGCTTATTTTAGAGCATTTTTTTCATCTGGAAATATATGCCTAACTCTAAAGTTTGGGCCACAATTAGAGTGGACACCCTGCATAGTGAACTGCAAATTTCTTTAAATCTTTAAAAATTAAAATCCCTGCAGGCACTCTAGAGAGTATTAGGAACGCGGACTTACATTTTATCTTCCTTGAATTCAAGATTCACTACTTTTTTAAAAGGCTGTTTCAAGAATTATAGGAAAAAAGTTGTTAATGCTATGCATTCAAGCATTTGATTGAAGAAAGATAAGAAAAAATGGTTTCAAAAATTTTTTCAAATAAGTACAATATACTGTTTATTATGAACAAAAATTTTTACATATTTTTTTTCCAAACTCTTCATTTTTGTTTAACGCATTGAAACATTATTTCAGATGAGAGAACTTAAATTAAGGACGAGGCACCGTGGCATACAAAAATCAAGGCATTATAAAGTCCATCATTAATCTAATATTTCTTCATACACAATGATATAGGCCTTTGAAGTCTAGAAAAAGTATCACAAAATATTTTAAAAGAATTATTAAACTAGTAGACATAAAAATTTATAAACACTCACAGTTAGTAATTATTTTATTACATAATACAGCACAACCCCGTTTAATCGAATTAAGAGAGAGAAGCCGTTTCGGATAAGGATTTTTTCGTTTAATCCATGAACATCCATTACTATTGTGTATTTAATTACAGTATGTAATGCTGAAATGCTTTGAGTTCAAAACGAATTCAAAACTCTCTTTGTTGGCTAAACTGTCTTTCATTAAAGCTAACCTTCCATCATAGGTCTTATTCTTACCGTCGAGTTCAGGCGAAATGCGCCTGACAGGCGGTGGTAAACAATGTCGTAATAATATTATTAATTCCTCTTAATTCTAATTTTTGGCATTCTAAAATTAATCACTGACCCTCTTAAAGAGGCTTAAAAGTAAAATGTGGAGATATCGTTGTGAAAAGTATCGCAGTCGCAGTTACTCCCGTGTACTAAAGAATGCTTGCTTTTTGGATTTGCGATTTCAGAGGCATTTTAGATTAGGCATTAGTTCGGTTAACCGGGGATTTACTGAATATATATATAAAATTGATTCTCTATTTGTTTGAACCCTATTTACCTTTTGACTGATTAGAACGAAATTTGATAAACAACCGCTGGATAATATTTAAAGTGTTCTGTACAAAGTTCTCTATTTATTAACATCACATTCCACAATAAATGCCATTTTTTGACAGTTTCTTAACAAAATATAATATTCAATGTTTTTTTGTATTATTTACATAGAATTTACTGGAACGCATTTTAGAAGAGTTAAGAGAAATGTCTAAAATGAAATCTAGAATTCTTATATTTTATTCGACCAGTTTGTTTTATCTCATATAAATGAAAATTCATCTGTAAAAATTTGACAGCTAAGCTATTTTTTGATGGACTGAAATTTAGAAAAAATGTATTGCAACATATGTTTCTTACATCAGCATTCGCATGTGGAGAGAGATCGGAAAGTGTATTCTTTGATAGGTTTAAGATTTTCTTTAATGTTCTAAGATTATATTTAAGTATAAATTTTTGTAAATATTTTTAAGTAATTATAAATTATAAAAATGAATCAAATAATTTTCTGTCAAAATCTGACGAGTACAATTCACGATTGCGTTCTCATTCAATAATGCGTTCAATAATCAATAACGCGTTCTCATTCTACACATCTGAAGAAGGCCCGTGTTGATTAAAATATTAACCACACCAACTCATGCCAAAATATTGTTCGGGAAACTCAATAGCCCCAATAGTCTGCCGGCCAAAATCTCACCCTTGTGTCGCAGCAAAGAGGGAAGGGATCTTATGGACCAATTACCCTCATAGCACATATATATTGTACAATATTGAACGATATTCGCAATATTGATTAATATTGTACAATATCGGACAACACGTTGTGCTACATGGATATGGCACAACTGAAAAGCTGGACATTTGCGAGCGCTCTGTTCCACACCATTTCCCTCTGTAGTTGGTTTGACAAAGTTCTAACTGGCATTTTCACCAAAAATGAGATTATGAGTTTATACTATAATAGTAAGTTAGATCTATACAGCAAACTGATCTTACCTGAATTCTAGTGATAAATAAATGAGCTACTATTGTGCCATGGTTCTATCAATGCAGACAATATTTATATTTTTGAGATTGGCAAGGTTTCATCTGCTTTTGTTAGGACCATTGATAAGCTGTTCCATTATTCAAGCAGGCTGTGATTGTTTGTTTGGTCGCTAACAGAGATTTTTGTTCATTATAAAAGTTTTGTGTACCGTTTCACAATAGAATAAAGTTAAATACTTTATCATTGCAACGTGGAAAATGAGTTGCGCGAGCTAGAATGTTTTCCTGATTTATTCAGTGACACAGGCAGTGAAAATGAATGGACTGTAAATGAAGACGAAGCAGATAATGAGAAAAATGGAAGAAAAATTACGTTATGAAGAAGTAAGTTTTTTTGTAAGTAGTTTTTTCTGTGTAGGGAGAGAAAATACAAGTGTGCAAGTCTTTCTACTTTGGAACATTATCTATATCGCAAAAGCCAGTGTACACTGAACATTCGGTTAAAAATGTGGAAACCAACACACCAACTCAGGACTAAAGAGGAAAGAATGAAAATAGTAGAATAGTACCCAGAGAAAGACCAATTTTAGCAAGAAAATACATAAAATCATTCCCCATACTAGAGTCCCGTTACTGCAGGGGACATACCAAAGGGAATATTTGAGTTCTCACCTCATACTTGGGAAATAGTATGAATTGTACCTTAGACAGTGTTTCACTGAAAAAATAAATGCAGTTAGAAAATCAATGTACTTCAGAATTTTGGTCACGGAGTTTAACCTTGGATTTCAGTCCCTAAAATGCGACAAATGTGATGTTTTCGAGAAACTCAAAGTGGCGAAACACACTCACGGTTGATATTAAACATGAGTATTATCTGCATCAAACATCAAAAATGACTGGTCGAGAAGTTAGGAACGAGGAAAAGAAAAACAATTGCTATTTGATTTACGAAGTGTAATATCGACTCCACATGCTAATATTAGTTATTTTTTTTACCTGAGAAAATTAAACTTCTATAACTTGACTGCGTACTACAACGCCTACTAAACAAGTACATTGTGCTTTGTAGAGTGAAAATTTATCTGGCCGTGCTGGTAAGGACATTTCTAGTGCTTTTCACGAAATACTGACTGTACTAGCTGAGGAATGCTTTCTCTAAAAGCGAAATTCAATCATTTCAAACTTAGTTCTCAATTTTCCCAAGAATAATCCTCAAGTAAAATCAGTTCTAATGAAGTACTCCTTAGCAGAACTTCCATTCGTCCAAGAAGTTGACAGAGTTCTCAACAACATTGAAAAATCTATGAACAAAACTGACTTTTATTCTCAATTTGGATTTATTACAATTTTATACAAATGCTGTCTGATGAATTTAAAGATTTTCAAGCAACAGTAGAACTTCTAAATTATAAGATTATGCCATTAGCTAGTACAGCAGTTTTAAAATTTATAAGACCCCGGCACGCGAAAAAAATATCTCACGACAAATTTGAGCCAGAAATTTCCGCAAATATTAATTTTACTGAGATATCTATGAAGGACTCGAAAAAACTTATCTAACCGGAAAAAAGACCTGAGAATGCAGTCTGAGTGAATTCTAGGAAACACCTGAGGTTCAAAAGGCTGCAAAAAAAATGAATAATGGAACAAAGAAAGATTTAAAGACAGCATTTCTCTTCATACCTATACAGAATAGTTAATATTACAATTATACATTAAATTTCTAATAAACAAGATGATAAAATTTTTACTCACATTAAATTTCTGGAACTCCTTTATAGTAACGTCATGGTCATCGAAAAGTACGCCTTGTTGCATATTTAGCAGACAAACACATGTGTCTACAAATAAAAAAGGCTTTCATGTAATTTTACACACCAAAAAAGTTCTCTAAGATTGAATTTAATTTTTTCAAAAAATAAAAGTGTAAGAAGAAAAAAAACTTATTGTTCCTCTTCTCCGATTTAAATACTGTAATCTGAGGATTCCACTAGAGGCCCCACACTTGTCTCGGCAAAACCCGCACTTAGTTACAAAAAAGAATATGGGCTATTTATCTCATAGATTAGGTGCGCCTAACGAAAGGTTAAAGAAAAGTACTACTAAAATTTTAAAACCTTCATTTATATTTTATTAAATTGGAATTACAATAAAATGTAACATATAATAAAATTTTATAGAGTAAAGCATGTTAGAGAAAGAAGACGAAAGCAACTTACAATGCCCACTGTTGATTCCTCCAAAATGGTTCTGTGGAAAATGGTACAGGACAATTAAAATGAAAAATATATGTGAAAATAAATTTAATAAAACGAGTTTTATAAAAACAAGCACTTTCATTGCAAATTTTGGCTCCCATGCCACAGTGTTCAATTTTTAAATTAAATTATAATAATTACTAACTGAAAAATCTAACTTACGATGAAGGAACACAGTCTGTATTTTTTCACATTTCCTTTCACAGGAAGTTCTAGCATCTCAGGTATTCTTACAACGTTGTCCAATTTCTCCACACCATTAAATGTGGTAATAAATCTGAAAAAAAGAATAGTTTAATTTAGTTAGGGTAAAACTGAATTTAAGACTAAAAATTGAATGTTTTGAGTAATTAATTTGATCATTTAATTTTACTAATTAAATTATTGCAATTTAAATAATTTAATTTAATTTTAAATCTAATTATAATTTTTTCGCAAATACCTCATTAAATGTACGATCATAATTTTAGGTAGTACTTCAATTTCCTGGTATTTTAACAGAATTTGCGGAGTTGCACAATTCTGGCACTTATAATCACGAATTTCTTCGTTTTCAAGGCTCTTGTGAATACAATCCTACAAAGAGAAACAAAAGCATAAACAAAAATCTGTAAACCAGAAAAATGTCCGTATAATTTTGATTATATAGTATACCTACGTTTTTCTATTTTATTATTTAATCTTGTTAATACAGAAACCTAATTTTTGAAATTAGATTTTAACCGGCAAGGGAAATGTCGTAAGGGTACTGAAAATCTGAGCGGAGTTTGTATAATCGCTATCTAGATGAAAGAGGCTGAAAATGTTGGGGGGAGGCTCAGATTTTCATTTCATCATAATTCCATTACGATTGAAGATAGAAAACTCAGTTCGGGACCGCGCCGTAGATTTTTCGTGAAAACGCCGGGATAAAATCATAAAACAAGTGTTTCGTATTAATATGTAATTTAATTATCAATCTCTTTAATACAATATTTACACAGAGTAGTATAATGGTTACAGAAAGACGTTTTCACTTCAAAAAATTCAAGTTAGGAGTATTATCTCCAAATCATAATTTGGATAGTTATGAGCTGAAAGAGGATTTTTCCCGCCCCCCCCCCCCAAAATTGAAATGCATTTTAACCTGTACATGTGTCACCTTGTTGGAAAGCTCTTATAATTTGCAGTCTCTTCCAGCATTAAATAATAATAAACAGTTTGCATCTGTCAGTAAACTGGAAGTAGCCATTGTAAAGGAATGGCATATTATTTCTGAAATTGATAAATAACCACCTGGTCATTTCAATGAAAAACAAGGCGTGTTTGAGGTTATCAGGAAAAATGGAGGACCAATATCATGTTAATTTTTATACTTTATTTTGTTATAAGACAATTGCATTAAAATTTGTTCGCAGTATATTTTTCATTTATTTCTAATATTTGATTATCAACCTTTAATTTGCATCAAAATTAAACTAATCTTTTATTGCTTAAGGAGTTAATAATGGTGATGGTAAAATTTTCATTTTCCCATGATTTTCTTAAAATTAAAGAGAAAAAAGCATAAGAAAGGCGCAGTTCGGGTCCGCGCCGTAGATTTTTCGTGAAGTGTAGGGAAAAAATCATAAAATAAGTGCTTCGTATTAATATGTAATTTAATTATCAATCTCTTTAATACAATATTTACGCAGAGTAGTATAATGGTTACAGAATAGATAAATCACAAGCTACCACAGACCCTTGCTACATGCGATAAACTTGAGATTTATCTATTCTGTAACCATGATATTACTCTGTGTAAATATTGTATTAAAGTTATTGATAATAAAATTACATATTAATGCAAAACGCTTGTTTTATGATTTGATCCCGACATTTTCACGAAAAATCTACGGTGCGTGCCCGAACTGCGCCTTTCTTATGTTTATTTAGAGTAGCTTTTGTTGGCGCCATCTGTTGACAGTTTATATAACTACATTTCACATATGCGCAGTAAAACATTATTTGCTACAAATGCTCATATTTCCCATAATATTCAAATTTTTGAATTCATTTTTTAATACAATGTTTCTTTTACGTATTGCCTAGTATTCTGTAACTTTCTTACAATTCGAAAGAAAAAAACATGCGGAGTTTGAAATTTTCAATATAATACTGATTTTTACTTATATTCTGATTAGTATTTTTATTACCTAATTTTGCGTCCTTGTAATACTCCCCAAGCTCATTAAAATGACACCAGAATCAACCTCGTAGTTAAACGCGTTTCCACCTTACGCGTTTGTAACCTTACATAAAGCTAATTCGTAACAATCACGCGCATGCGCCTACACTGGTACGATGACGTCACAGGCAAAACAAAGCCTATGCGACAAACTCTTACAGATATGATCTATCCGTTGTGGGGTCAACCATTCTTTTCGCATTATTAGTCTCGTAGTTATTAGCGATTCAAATCTGACGCAACACAAGAAAGTTCGACCGACTATCACTGTAACGAGCGGAAAGATGTTTTCACGTCAAAAGGTATTCAAATTATGCGAATTATTGCTTTAACATATCGAGAAACTTTTGTACCCTTCCATCACTTCTAAGTGTTTTACCTTTAAAACTTTCATAGCACAAATAATCTCTGCAGCGCTTGCTCCAAAAAAAGCTTCATACGAAATACAATAAAAACATCGTTAAAAATTTTAATTTAAAATCGTTTTCAAAAATTTATTAAAATTAAACGGAATTTTGCCTTTAAATGATAACGTTATGTTATGAAACGTTTAAATGATAACGTTATGTTAAATGATAACGTTATGTTATGAAAGTTAATTAACTTTAAATGATGTCGTTAAAAAATATTATTTTTTAACTTTTAGATGATGTGAAAATGGTTTTTGTGCGATAATATGCTCCTAAGTTATTGCAGCTAAACATTAAAATTTAGCAGGCATACGTGAGCAGGGCACAGAGCCCCCTAATTACTTATATTTTTGTATTACTTACAAGTAAAGAACTGTTTTCAATAGCCGGCACACGTAATACTTTAAAAACATCTTCACTAGTCCAGTTATTTTGGCACCTCAAGCAGGAAAATCGCAAAAGGATTTTTCCAAAGCATAGTGTGGAAACTATCGACGCACCGTTCCGACGACTCTGGAAGAATAAGATATCTTAATATGAAAAAAGAAACGAAAATATTTTACCTAATTCTTATTAAGGGCAGTACTAATTTTTGTTTATTGAAAAATATCGACGTTTCATGGCGTTGCAGGAATCGTGAGCCGCTGTGTGCGTTGCTCCTCTCGGTTAAGATGCCATTCACCAATTTCGATTATTCAGGCGATGAGAACTCAAACAATCTTTACTTTTTCCTAATATTCCAGTCGAATTGTCATGAAAAGTAACAAAATTTGGAAAAAATACGTAACAATTTTATCGTTTCAAGCTGTCGGGACGGCCATACAAAAGAACAGGACACTATATTTTGTTGTTGTTCATGTTGTTTCATGTCCCCCTGGCCCAAGATTAGACCAGGTCCATGACACCATGTCACTCCACAAGTCCTTTGCCCTCCCCACTCTACAGCTGCCTCGCAGAGGCGCCAATGCAGTCAATGATATGGGCAGGAGAAGCAGGACAGGACACACACACACTATATTTTGTTCCCGAACATAGAACAGGATAAGAGAGTGAGTTGGAGGCAAATTCAAAACTTTGGTTTTTTGCGTTTAAATAAAAGGCTACAAATCTGAGATGATAGGTTTAAATTATAAAATAATAGGTATCAAAAAATCCTATAATATGAACAATCGAACGTAATAATGGCCTAAATAGGTCAGTAGTAAATTTTTAAAAAAGTAAATTTACAAAAAAAAATTAATTTTTTTATTCATTTCCAGAGAATTATTGGCAATTCTACTGCAGTACGTATTTTATAGGATGAAATGTCTGGTAAAAATTTCAGATCGATACCTTTATTTTTTTTAAAAAATTAACTTCTTTCGGAAAAAAACAGGGTCGTCGAAAAATGCCTGTAAATACTTTAACGGATATAAGTGGGAACCCTGCATAAAGATGACAATATACCAAAAATTGATAGTTTTTGTGTTATAAGCAAAGAATAGGATAAAACATTTTTTTTAGAATTTTTTGTCAGTAACTAAAATTCAAACAATACTTTTGGGTGGCATCATCATCAGCAAGCCAAAAACATAAAGGAGCTCCTCCAGGATTTGATTTCAAAAAACTACCTAATGACTCGACTATAAGCGAAAGCGATAAAAAGCAAAATGAGGGCGGCAAAAGAGGAACTGGCTCGCCAAAACTGATATTCCTACATGTTATGTCCTACATTTTATAATAATTCATCTACCTTTGCTTCTTCAGTTGTGGCTAAAAATTAGCACACAAATTCAGAAGAAAATTAATTTTTCATGTAATTCTTAACAATATCGTTTAATTAAGATAATTTAATTTTGAAACAAAAAATCAACTTTACTTTTAGTTCTTCGTGTAAATTAGTTAGAAGGAACTCAATAAATTCGGAAGAGTCAAATTGTGCACCTTCCTGATACAGCGGACAGTATTCTTTGAGAAGACTCTACGAGAAAAAAACCAAGTCTATATAAACACTATTTTCAGATTAAAAAA
Organism: Araneus ventricosus; assembly: GCA_013235015.1. Lineage (NCBI taxonomy): Eukaryota > Metazoa > Arthropoda > Arachnida > Araneae > Araneidae > Araneus > Araneus ventricosus. The sequence continues at coordinate 65,133 of BGPR01006755.1, read as the reverse complement.
AGATTGCTTATCTAAAGGATTTCTTCTTGAAATATATATTACCTTCATTTCAAAGGGACTGAAGGTTCCTGTTCCAAGTTCAAGATTTTTATAAAGAAAAGCTGTCTCTTTACAAAACTGCCCAATCGTTGAGCTTTTCCTGTGAAATGAAAAAAAAAAAAATTCATAAACTTTAAGAAACCGTTACTGAGCAAAAGTCCAAAATTAATTTCTTAATTTACTTTTGTATTTCTTAATTTGCTTTGTTGTATTATTATTATTCCATTATGAAGAAAAAAGAGGGACGGAACTCATCATTTTGAACCACGGTCAGATGATGACCACGACGCCTGGGCGTTTTCTGGTTTCCCCTTTTAGGTTTTTCTTCAATATGTCGAAAACTCTTCAGTTTTTGAATTACAATTGATTTAAAAAATCAACGAGCATTATATTCCCTACAAATATATGCATTTAAAGTTTCTAATATAGTTTTCGATTGTTTCGCAGATAATGATCCTCAAAATTGGATATGTCCATTAATTTACGACCACCTAGACCACCGTAACGGCGCGTTATCTATCTAAAAAAACTTTTCTTAAATGCGCTTGACTTATTTATTTTTGAAATGGGTCCATAATTTATGACCACTCCGTGTACGCATAGCACAAGGTTATTTAGACCTGAAAAATATAAGTTTTTTTTTTATTTTCTTTGTTTAGGGTAACACACTGCAAAACGAAGATCCAAAATCGGTTCCAAATCAAAAACTTGAGTACTTAACAGCCAGTGCTATTATAAAGAGATCAACAGAAATTTTAAAATTTTTTAAATTAATGAAAAACAGTCGAATTTCTCCACTTTAAAGGACTTTTAAGGCCCATGTTGAAGCTGAAGATATCAATTAATTTACTATATATTTTTCCTCTGTTTCTTTCTCATCAATTAACAACTTTTCCGTGGTATGGGGGCATGAAAAATAAATTAATTTTTTCTGCGTACTTAATGGTCCCCCCCCGCCTTCCAATTTCGCGAGAGATTGAAAACTGTACAAAGGTTAGTTATGCAAATAATATATACAAATAAAATTTTTTAAATAAAATTTAAATCTCAGCTATTTGAAATATAAAAAAAATATCATTTTTTAAATATTTGAGATTTTTTGTTAGAGCGTTAAAATAAAGTTGATGTTTACTGCCCTATTTATAAATGAAAGTATGAGGCAGTTTACAAATTTTTTCTTATGTAATATAACTTTTTATGGAATTAAAAACAATGGTAATTTACATACATTTAAAAAAACATATTTTAAAAAATAATTACTGTTTCATGTGCTCTTAAAACACGATTTAATATTTTCTGAAACATGCACAAAATTCAAAACCATTTAATCCGAAGATATTTTCAGTCATTTGATCTAAATTAAATGCAGTGGACGCAACTTCTAGTGTCACTTTGGGACAAAACCAAAGTGACATCCGAATGATAAGATCCAAAATTCCTTAAATATAATACTAATCTATAAATCCAAAGTGATGACTATATCCGAATGATGAGAGGATCCAAAATGCCTTAAAAATAATACTAATCTATAGGTGTACAAAGTTCAGAAGCTTAGCGACCGGGGAGTTACTCTTTGGGAACAAAACATTGGTGCTTTCATGTCACTTTTTAAAGTCAAACATAGTGATGGGGTGAAAAAATAATAGCATACCATTGACCCCAACTAAGCCGCTGAGAACGATTTGGGGTGAAAAAAGCTAAAATGTTACGGCATTTACCCTAGGTGAGGATCTGACAAGGTTAGCAGAAAAAACACACAACCCAACATTGTTAGTAGGGGAAAGCGGGGTAATACCGGGTAGATAAGGTACGAAGGCCTGTTGGAGTTAAAAATGTCGACATTGAGCTCTCAAATTTTATGAAAATATTCATTGCTTATTGGAGTACAATATATCTTTCCAGAAAAGTCACAGTTTCATCAATTATTTAACAATGATTTTTAAATCAAAGCATCCGGTTTTACAGCACTAGTGGGATAAAACCAGTTACACATGTTAACGTTATGGGAAATAAGAAAAACTCCAATTTCAGTGGAAAAGTTGCGATCATTTTTATCTTATATTACAATATAAGAATACTAGTTACAAAATTCACATTTAAACCAGTTGTCTTCTTCCTACACACCACTACAGCTTTTATGAGCGCAGCTTAGACAATTTTTACATAGCATTAACCCTTCTTCTTTATTTAAATTAGAAAGTAAATCATTAAAATATAAACAATCAACGTCTGATATTTTTTTATCGTCTTAATCGGATGAATCATGAATACTGACTGTCCGGTCGTACGCCAATTAGAGTACCCGGTTTTAGCCCGAGTGCAAAGGTTATAAGAAACTAAATAGAACCTTGCAGTTATTGGAGTAGAGGAAAGTCGGGTAAGAAGACGAAGAGTGCAAGATGACGAATTGGATTTTTCTCGGAAAATTATTTTAGATGAATGCTCGATTCTGCATCATCAGAGAGCTATAGCGACCAGCTACTCGCGACACACCAAAAGATTCCATCCCGTTATTTGTGTGATTCGTTGTACACTGTAATGTAACTTTGAGTTGCTTCTACGTAACTTTTGGTTGTTGCTTGGTAAAGGATAGCGTTCACGGAGTAAATATTTTTGATTTATACATGTCATATTCGTAAAGTGCAAATCAAAACGTGTTCAATGATTTATTATTTTAATTTTTCTGATTTGCTCAAATCCTTCAAAGTGTTTTTCGAAATAGAACAGCGAAGTCGGGGTAGATAACGAATTGGGTGGAGAGTAAGATGACGAACCCCTCAACGTTAATTCATGAGCTCGTCGTGCTACCTAAATGCCTTTTTGCCTTTCATGCATTTTATTGGCACTCCAGTGAAAAATGAGCATCTCAATAAAAAAGGAAAAAGAAAATAAACGAAAACTGTGACAGTTGAAGAAGGCTGAAGTTAATAAGACTCAAAGCAACAAACATGCTAAAAATTCTATGAGAAGGCGAAAGTAGCTAAGCGACACCTCGACTTCTAATAATCTGAATCTGAAGACTCAACTCATTCAACTCATGCATGAAGAAGATAAGAAAAAAAACTGCCGTAATAACCCCTTTTAGCTTATTTAAATTCAATTTAATGACTTTTAGTTTGCAGAATGCTGCTGAAACAAAGCAGCGCTTGATGGATAAAGCGTCTGACAGCCATTTAACCCCAAAATCTGACCACGGTTCAAAATTACGAGTTCCCTCTCAAAATAGGTCTTGAGTATTTGAAAAATTTCTAGATAGCAGTTACTTACCTATCTAAAACTTCGATGTATTCATCAGAAGTGAACACATGAGTGAATAATCTAATGAATCTTAAGCTTTCAAGGCATGCGTTAATAAAGCATGTATTTCCTAAGTTCTGCAGACCAAACAGATTCTGAAAGGAAATATTTAATTTACAGTATATGGATTCGTTCGCGGATACATTTTATCAGAAATATTTTTGTAAGTATTTTTTATATAATTAAATGTAATTAATATAAACGAAGCATATAATAAAATTAACTAATTAAATATTTTTTTAAAAAATGTAAAAGTATTTTTCAATAAATGTGGCCTTTTATTTCCAGCATTATCTATCCAAAACAATTGACTGGAATAGTAAATGTATTGTATATAATTTTCATTGACTATGTTATGAACATTAAGAATTACAATTTCTCATTTCTAAATTATTGAATATTTTGTATAAAATATCAATGTTTTTTCATATGAATTTAAGTTTTTCTTTCAATTTTAAGGCTGCATAACTTTACAAGGGATTATTATTTTATAGATATCCTATCTCATTCATTAAGAAAAACAAAAGAAACTAATCTGCCAAATTTTATGGAAATATTTGTAAAGAATTCTAAATATTGTGTTTTGAAAGGATAAATTTGTTGAAAAACATATTTCGAGAAAAATGAAAATAAAGATTTGTTTATAGTTTGCACTGGAAAGAAAAATAATTTTTCTTCAATCCTACCAGTTTTGTAGGTTACTTGCTCTATTTTTTAGCGGAACTTTAGTTTTTTTAAAATTTGATAAATTGGAAATTTTTACTTGTTTATTTCTTGATCTTAATTAGTGCTTTTTATCTACTAACAAGTGTCCCCGAATGAAAGTGCTCAAGAAGGCCGTAAGAGAAAGATATAAAGACAACTATCTCATTCTTGCTACTTTCCAGCCGTCCTGTAGACAGAGCAATTGCAAATGTGACTGAGTACTTTAAAGATCAAACAATATTCTAGAAGAGCGGTTCCCAACCTGTGGTATGCGTACCCCAGGGGTACGCGAAGGACCAGCTAGGGGTACGCGAAATCATCGACGGCGTCTGCATGCCAGTGGGGAGGGCCCGTACGCCACTACTTTGACCAGGGACCGGTCCAGGATTCTGCGCACGAAAAATTTTAATTTTTTTTTAAATTTTAAATCATAGACTTCCTTTAATAGTCCAAACAAACTCAACTGTATGATTGTCCAAACTGTTCTGTCTTTCTGCCGACTGAGCAGCAGCAACAGGGTGGTTGTGTTCCTAAGAGATCTATAACATTGTTAAAATCAGTTTTAAAACAATCGGGCTTTTAATGGTTAATTTATACTAGAAAATCATCCGTCATAGTATGACGGGTGCAAATTGTCTCTTCGTTTCGAGAGATTTCCCGCAAAATTTGACGTGTTTAAATAGATATATATATATGCGAGAGAAATGTGTTTAATATTGATTGAAAACTAATAAAATAAACGCATGATTTATGATAGGAAATATTTTTTTATTTACATAATTCTTTATTCAAACTATATCACTCGCATGATATACTACTGACGTAATTTACTACTTTCTATTAAAAAACGGAAATTAATTTGAAATATATGATTAATATAGTTTAAAATTTCTCGAAACTATTTATCATAGCGGGATAAATTTTATATCAATCGACAGAAAATTTTATTTCCCTATTTTAGAGCTATTAAATTTGAAATTAGAGCGACAATTACTCTTTTAAATTTAAAATTACTGAAATCTAGGTGCTCTAACAATGAAATAATGCTGTTTAACGTCTCGCAGTGCTATGGCGCGAGTTTTATTGTTGGTGATGTCAGAGCGTTACCGAGAGACAGATCTGGCAATTATATTAGTAATGGGAAAAATTGCTCCGCTTAACGAGCATTTCGCATTACGAGTTACGACGATGATTTATGCTCGTTAAGCTAGGTTCCAACGTATTATTTTCTTAAAATTTAGGCAAATTATTCAACCTTTATTTATTTATGAAAATAAAAGTTGAAATTAAATAAGAGTATGACAGAAAATAAAGCATACTTGAACATTTCCTCCATGGATTATTTTTCGTTTCTTAGATGAATCTGATTTTAAAGCTGGAAGAAAATGGAAATTTTTGGTTCTTCTTGGTTCGGAATAATAGGCGTCATAATGAGAGTATAAAACATAAAATTTCATCAATTGAAGTTACACGAAGAAATAGTTAAGCAACAGAGAAAGCAATAAGAACACTTTTGCTTATTCTTTAGGTTCTTAGCATTTGATACTGGTCACTAGGACTGTGGGGATTTTCAATTTCTTGTGAAAAAGGCAATTTATCGATATTGGTAAAATAGTAAGCCATTGGTAGAGCAGCAAGCAGCGTAACAGTCTCATTAACTCTTGATTGTTAAAATGGCGCTACAATGCGAAATTTCTTAGAACTATCATTTCTTCATCAGAACTACATTTCAACAATAGAAACTTTTATCAAGCCAGTCATTCCAGATCACTTCACTCCACACAGTTCCATTTTTTACCCCAGGCATTTAGTTTGGTCATTCACGAGTGCATGAGCAATTATTGAGATATATGAAGCAAAAATCCTTGATAACTTTTGAACCGTTGTCGAGATTCAGTTAAAACTTGGCGGTTGAATGCAGGGCATGTTGGGATTTTTTTTCAGTTTGCGCACGCACTCTTATTGTTTTTCGTTCATTTTTCGTTGGGCTTATTATTCGAGCAATAACAGCCAGATTGCGGCTCAAAGGAAATTTGCGACCGAGTACAAACTGAAGACATCCTGTCCAAGGGTTATAACAATAAAAAATGTGATTGAAATGGTCGAGAGAACCGGTAGCGTCGATGTCTCGACACTTCAGTGATTTTTGCAGAAATTTGCTCTTCTGCTGCGCCACGTCATAGCCACTGTTGGCAAGCATGTCATAAACTAAATCCGAATATCTGTAGTTACTTTTAAAATTTGAATAAAATTTTTGAACTCAGTAATTCAAATTTTTTTATTTCACACAGCTCAATAATTGTCACCCTGTACCAAACAGCTAGAGCGTTCACCGCAGATCACCCTTTCTTATAGTCCAATCAACGAAGGAGAAACAGAAAAAATGGTGTAGTTTTGAAATTCGGCACAGTTGTTGGGGGTAAAGTCCTAACCAGTGGGGGGTTCAGTTTTACTTGAATATCTGGAAAACTATGGTTCTAGCTAAAAACAATCAACTACAAAATTAAACTACATGAAATTTTCTACAAAAAAAGTTCTACTTTACATTTGTAGCATCAATGGAAGCTACAGGGAGATTTAAAAGTGCATACTTCTACATATATTATAAAACTAACATTTTCAATCACTTATTGTAATTAAGCACTTTTTCATACCGCTATATATTCTAAACTATTCATCTTACGAAAAATATGTAGAACTATTTTTGTAAGAAATTTAATGTAGTTTAATATTGTAATTAATAGTTTTTACTAAAACCAATAGTTTCCGATATATTTAAGAAAAACTGAGAAATACCCATTTGACCCCCCTGCACCTCCGCGCACCCCGTACCGACGGGGGCTTTTAGTATGTCGTTTAGGGCAATCTCCCCAAGATTGATAATTAAATGACATATTAATGCTAAACACTTGTTTTATGATTTTATCCCGACGTTTTCACGAAAACTCTACGGCGCGGACCCTAACTACACCTTTCTTATGTCTTTTTTTCCTCATTGGCAATAAAGGTTATAATTAGAGAGGCGTTAATTGGTATATAAAGGGTTTTTATAGGTTTATTAAACGCGAGCTGTACAAGAAATACCATTACGTGAAAACTGTAATCGTGATGTTAAAAGTGTATAAAAAATTTCAAGTATACTAGCTGATCCCCGCAGAGTACTACGCACCGTTATCCCCACATCATGAATTTTTCGCCAAATTGGCGCATTCTGTCTTTGTAGTTGACGAGAGGCGTTAAGGTTCATTGGGGCCGAAGCCACCGTGAATCTGACAGATATGGCTTGATGAAAACGGAAATTATACCTTTTAGTTATACCAAATGAAAAGAATTTATTAGGGAATAATATGAGAAATAAATATGTGTATCAATTTTTTTTAATTTTTTTAATTTTCAAGGATTAAAAATAAATCCATTAAACTATTAAGGTGATACTAAAAGGAAGAGATAATTGTTGGAAGTAGAAGAAGTGAATGATAAGAAGCGAAAATACAAGGGAAGAAAATTTCGCCACTCAAGGGCCTAACCCCGCAAAGTTGGGTTAGAAGTGTGATGCCCTGGCGACTATTCTTTCGGGACTTACAGATCAAAAGTAAAACAGGGTCTTTCTTGATTTCGACTGTCATTTACAGCATAGTTTGAGATTTTAGAGATTGCTGAATTTTTTGAAATCTAGAAGTTAGTACACGCTCTTAACACTCCTCCAGATCGCCAAAGCAAGACTTGACCTTCATTGCCACGAAGTCGCCAAAGCTAATGCAAGTAATACATGCATTAGCTTCGGCGACTTGGCATCATTTTAAGAGTGGCTACCAACTTCTAGATTTCAGCCGATAAATTTTGGTTGAAGGAAAGATTTTGATAAAATATATTTGCAAGTTTTGCTTGAACTTTTTTAGAAAAGCCGAAGTCGCTGACTCAAACTATATTGGCGTCGACCTGAACGTTTTCTGGTTCGTCTAAGCCCGTCTGCTTCATTTCTAACTGATAACCTTTGAATTTTTTCATCCAAAGTTTCATTATATTGTAAAAAATATTGGGAACTCAATGTCTTAAACTCATTTTTTTCGAGGAAAAGTTTTTTTTTTCCAAAAAAGCGAATATAGCAGCAAGCAATTCTTATGAAGTTATGTCTAACATGGCGGAGGTTACAAGTTTTTTTTGTAAACAAACAGATTGTTGCCGTTTGGCAATAAGGACGATTTCTGTGCCACGCATGTTAGTGCTTTTTATATATAGATAATATTAAGGTTTGAATAATAATGATATATTTCAAATGATTATCCACACATTAATTAAATACTAAGATATTATTTTATATAATTATATATAGATATTTTTATAATACAAGTCTTTTCAATTTTTATAATGTTATTTCCAAAATATTCCTTTAATTTGTTTTTATATACTTGCAATTAGTAATTTTTTGTTATTTATCAAATTGATTTTGTATTTATATAATCCTAATAACACATAAAAACCCATATATGCAAAAAAATTACAAATAATTTCAAAGGCGTATAATTCAGATTATAAATAGTTCTAAAATGCTTACTCCCTAAATTTAAAGTTATTGAAACATTTGAAAATAAAATTTGACAAAATTAAAATTTTAAGATCATAGATCGATCATATTGAAATGAAATCAAAATAGCCTGAAATTTCATTACCGAACTCTAATGGCAAAATAGAAGAGATCTCTGACTTTAAGATTCCTTTTTTGCGAGTAATAACTATCAAAAAATTAGCAAGAGTTCAAGAACTGTTCTATATAAAGGTTACCACCAATAAAAACCTAAATTTATTTTTTTAAAAAACAATTACCATATAACTCATCTTCGAAAGTGGATTTTTTATCTTTCGATCGTCCATTTTCTTCGACCTTCATTGTACTTTCCACATATTCCACATTCTATAAAATAATCAACTGTTTGTTAGTTTAGTTTCGAAAATTTCTAATAAATTAAGATCTATAATATAGATATATGCAAAATAAAGCAGTAACAAGGAATGAGTAAGAATTAACACCATTTATATATATGACAGTATTGACTCGGGATGCCTGTAAAAGATTTTCAATTTCCTCAATTATGGGGAGATAGTGTTCAAAATTATAATTTCAAGGGTAAGATAAATTTACGATGACAGAAAGGATCGAGAATACTAGTTTAAGATTGTTCCAGCATACAAGCTCTACAAATGAAAAGATACTTTGTACAAATGTTTGGGAGTATGGCCTAAATATAGGTTGACATAAAAAAATCAAAGCAGTTACAACAGGATAAGAGGATTTATAACTAAAAGATATTATTTCAACTTTAATTCTGATAATAAATTAATTTGTGTTAACGGAAATAATTAAAATATCAAATTAAGATAGTATCCGAGATACAAATATTTCTATTGCCTTATCACAAAATTTAATTTACGTATACTCAGTCAACAAATTTTAAACTGTGAGCTGAATGTTTTCCTTTACTTAATACTTATGGAAAATATTGTTTTAAATAATGGCTAAAAATAAAAAATACATATTATTCCAAAATTACTTTAAACTACAAACTTTTACAGATTCTACTTAAAATAATCAAATATCACACTGTGTCACGAAAACATTAAAACCCTGCTCAATTTGAACTCCTTTATTCCAATAACCTCCTTATATTGCTCCTTCAAATAAATTAAATTGTCACCGTCACGAAACCCCCCAAAACATAAACCAAATTTCTGTGCAGGAACACTTATTTGTATGTTAATTAGCAATTTCTTTTTACTTTTAATCAATTTTATAAACTAAATCATAATAAATCAAATTTTTCTTAAAAATTGAGAACTCATTCATTTGTCTAACTTGACGCTAGAGGCGGTTGCGAATTTCGAGATTAGTAGAAGATAAAGAAATAAATAATTGTTGCTTCTTTTCTTAAATAATATTTAAAATTTCCAACAAAAAATATCCAAAAGAAATCTTATTTGATTACTAACGTCTCCACAGAAATCAACTTCAAACAAAAACAAACAGGATTTTCCAGCAGCATCTGAAACTGTATTACAAGCCTAGGCTAAAAATATACAAAAGAAACTTAGGAAAAACTGATTTTCATGCATGAAACGAATTACTTGATGCATGATTTAAGTTTTCAGCAGTTAAGCTGGGGACGGTTCGGAGGAAACTGTAAGTACGTAGATTTAAAGATAAAAATGTTGCTAAGACCGATCAAAGTGGGATATTTTTTCATGGTTTACCAACAAAAAAAAATATGTATTAAAAAGAATAGTGTAACTGTGATAAACAATTATATGGACATCTTACTATGTTTTTTGTCCCTTTACTATTGGCGAAATCGAAAATTGTTTATAATTGGCAAGACTTCAAAATCTCGGTGTGTTAATGATGTTAAAGTATTTGTTTCATTTCAAGTGTTATTTCCAGTTGTCTGTGAATTGTCAGTGGTGTTTAATAAATAATAAACCTATGCACTAGAAAAAATGGAATTTTATATCTCAAAAACTATAATTCAAATCATGAAAAAAAATTGAAGTAAAAAATGCTTGTCCATAAAAAAAATTTTGTGTTTTATAATTTTATTTACAAAAATAGTTCTAAGAATAAAAATATTAGATATAAATGTATTTCAACCCCTAGAAACAACGGGCATAAGAACTAGTTTGTAATAAAAAGCAAAATATGGACCTTAAAAACCACTCACTTGGAAGATAGATTTTTTACTCCATATCCATTTCAAATTGCTTAAATATTTGTAATAATTCATCACACTTTTGATTATCAATGAGGCATATTGTGGCAGCACGCCTTTCTGAGATACAACTAAAAATTTAATAAAAACAGTTTTTAGAAACACACTTGCGTTTCTGCGATAAAAAGTTATTAATTTTCTACTTTTTTTCTTTAAATTATAATTAATTATTAAATATATTGAGAATCTTAGAAAAAAATTTTCACGAATTCAAGGGTAACAATTACCATTATTTGACTCAAAAACACTCTCTTCTGTTTCTTCTCTAATTTTCCCAGCTTTCTGCTCAAGTATTCCGCTTTTTTTGGGTAGTAGAGTGTTCTATAAAAGTATCAAATGTTTATAAGTTTAGAATCGAAACTTTTCACTAAACTATGTTCTAGAATATAGATATATGTAAAATGTTCTAAATTCTATGCTCGAAGAGTTATTTGTATTTGGATGAGTAACTTTATTTACTCTTCTTATCAATTTCTTAAATTAAATCACAGCAATTCAAAGTTTTCTTAATTAATCAAATGCCATTCCTTTTTTAACTTGACGCTATATGCTGCTACGAATTTTGAAATAAGTGCAGGGTGACAGCAATAAATGCTTCTTCTTTTATTAAAAACTATTCAAAATTTGCAGCAAAAATTATCTACAAGAAATCATATTCTACTAATAGCGTATCCACAGAAATCAACTTCAAACGAAAAAAAAACAGGATTTTTCAGGAGTATCTGGAACTATATAACAAGCCCAAGCTAAATACACTGCAAAAATGCGAGGAAAAACGATTTTTGTGCATCAAACGGGATGTCTTCAAAGTTTTAGAAAAAAGCATGGGATTTCTTTTAAAGAACGCAAGTGGGAAGGTTTCGGAGGAGAATGTAAATATGTAGATAAACCCCTTTAATTTCGGATTGATTCACAGAAATAAAAAAAAAAGTCGCCATTGCAGAATTTGACAATCACAAACACAGAAAATCCAAAGGATAAATTAAAATTACGTACGTTCCTATTTTGATAAATAACGTCTAACAGCTCAAGAAAGAGAATCCAATTAATTAAGGGGGGGGGCATCGGAAAAATTTCCTAGACTTGCAAGTTTTGCAAGAATCCATCTTTTAGCTCCTGAAAGCAGAGTATATAGCGAGAATTTCATTTTTGAAAGTGGTAATATATCTGAAACCAAATGGAATATACTTTTTCCTGAAAACGTCAAAAAGTATTATTCTTGCGTCATAATTTCAGGTTTTACAATCATAAATAATATGTAACATTATTAAATATGTATCTTCTCTGCAACTTAAAATTAAGTAACTGTTAGGAGATCTTTTCTATAGGAAATGTACGCTGAAATGTCATTCTGAAATATTCTTTGTTAAATATATTTAAAGAATAATTTTTAAAAAATTATTATTCTTAAATTTATTTGGCCGAATGACTGTTTAGTATTCATATCATCCCTAATTCTTAAATTATTTATTTATTATCAGTTCTTACAAAAAGTGGCATAAAAGACAAATTTTGATTGGTGCGATATAATCTTTAAAGAAAAATATTTATTTCTGCAGCTTTAATGCTGATTTGACAATTTCCTTTGAAAACTAACATCGTTCTGTCAGCAATTTAGTACTTTCTTTAATTGCAGTTATTAGAGAACACAAGTAATCTGTGTCACAAACAGATACATCTTCTACAAATAAAATGTTTTTGTTCTATAAAAGGAATTATCGAAAATTTCTTATACAATCTTCAAGAGCTAATAATCCCTTCAAAAGCTTCGTTAAAGCTCTTTAAAGAAAAATCACTACTTATTTTCATATTTTAGAGTAATTAATGTAAGTACAGTTAATTTCACCGTTTAACTCATGATATTTCTATGAAAAGATCAATTCTATATCTCAGAACAGGATAAAGCCTCCACAGGAACACTTACTAACAGATTTTCCTTCTCTTTATTGCTAGATGATTCAAAAAATTCTTCACTGCCCAGCTTTTCCGTAAGCCTCCTTTTCTCTTGTTCAAGGGTTCGTATGATTTCTTCACAGTGATGAATGCTTGCTATTTTTGTAGCCAGATCTTTCTCAAAAGTTTTCTTCTCTGTAGAAGGAGACACAAAGAAATAGCTTAATATATACAGTGGGTAAAAAAAGTTTTCGAACGCAGCTATATCCAGAAATAAAAGCTTTATTTGTCACACAAAATGTTTTGTGAAGAAACCGAAAGTTAAAAATTAGTTCAACACAAATACATATACTATTTATGAGTATTATAAAGAAAATATATTCATATAATTAAAAAAATTAATTTAAATAAGCAAAAAATGTCACTAATGAGGAACGAAATGTTTCCGTACGGTATTTTTATATAGTTCATGAAAATATTATTTTTATGTTAATAAAGTTGTTTTCAACGGTCGAAAGCCATCGTTTGGCCTTTATTTCTACTTTCAAATCTTATGAAATGAATCTTGAGAGTATTACTTTGTTGTTTCGAGGAAATGTTGCTTCAAATGCCATGAATGGCACTTTGTAGTTAGACCTTGTTCTAAATGCCATTTTTTGCGCTCACGACTGATTTCTTCCCATAAATGTTCTATGGGGATTAAGTCGGGAGACTGGAGGTGGATCATAAAGTTGATGTTTAACATAAGAGAGACATTCTTGACAAATTTTGAAGGTGTGTTTAGCACGTATGTCTTGATGGAAAGTAAATGTAGTCCTAAGTGACAATTTTTCTGCACTAGTTAAGACATTTTGCCTTAGAATGCTATGATACATGTGCCTATCCATATTTCTTCTATAAAACATAAATTACGGACATCCTCCGCTATCGTGCTTGAGAGTTCAACATAAATTCTTATTTAGCATTTGATGATTTGGCTTTATCCAGACTATAACTCGAAAATTTGACCTGTAGATATTAAATTTTGATTCATATTTAAAAAGGACCGATTCCCAGAAAAATAAGGGCTAACATAGATGCTTCTTTGCAAACTCGAGGCTTTTTCTCAGTTACAGAGATTTATACAAAGCTTCTTACTGGCCGCACATCCATTATAACCTGCTTTTGTAATGACATTTCTCACCGTTTGAGGTGTCACTTCAATGTTATAATCAGCCTTCAGGATAGCTGCGATTTGAGGGGCTCTTATATGTGAATTATCTTGGAACCTTACCCATAATATTTCTTTGATGCAAGTGATTTAGCTTCGGAGATCTTTGGGATCGATCTCTATCCTTAAATGTTTGAAGCTCACGGTATATTTCAATAATATATTATACTGCAGACGTCAATTAATTAACGATTTCACCAATTTTTTCATAGATAATTCATTTTTTTTAACTGAACCACCTAACTTAGGAATAGTTTTAAGAACATCTTTCATCAATAGTTTGAACGATTAGGTACTTTAAACAACTGTTGCTGTCATCCCTTCATGACACATAGGTACGCTCCAGTTTCGAAAATTCACTATGGATCACTTATAGAAGACTTCAGCAATAATATTCATATTGCGTACGGAAACTCTTTTTGCCTGATATTTCGTAATATCTCCTAAATATTTAAATTAAAACAATTTCCGCGTTTTGTAAAGGCAGACATTTATTATAAACTCATTTTAAAGCCTCAAATCAAGCATATTTCAGTAGTTTCTGAAGGTATGAAGAAAAGATTAGAAATTATTCCAATTTATTCGTAACATTTTCTACCATACAGAAAACTTTTTTAACCCACTGTATTTTTCAATTTTTTCAAGAAAGCTTATCGAATACTGATGCCGTAATTGTATAAAAAACACTGATGCCCAATTGAACATTTATTTAATTCCACATTTGTAACATTTTTAATGAAATGAACTAAAAGCACATAACAATTTAAATCTTTCAAAATGACTATCATTTAAAAAATACTTTGTAAGAGGAACGTTTGCGCAATTCTACTTTTTAGTTATGAGGAGTAAATTTTTGACATATGCAAAGTTTGCTTTTTTCAAAAGCATTTTATTATGAAGAAAATATTAAGATCAGATAATTTCATAACTCAATTACAATTTTCTTACATATAAAATAATAGCATGTATCAAATAAAAATACAGAAACATAAGAAATAAATAAAAGTTAATATATATTTTATGCAATTAAATGTGAAAAGTAATGGTTGTTTCACATGTCTTTATAATTTCCACTTATTGGAAAATAATATTAATAATTATAAAATGTATCCAAGACTAGATCTGAGAATATTTAATATACAATATAACTAAAAATAAATCCCCTGAAATTGCAGATATATTCATCCTGGCTGATGTAGTCAGCAGACTTATTACTAGAGCACTCAGAACGGCTACTACAACTCATTACGACTTGTTGCAACTAAGCTACAATTAGACGCCGAAAATGTCGCGGAAGATGCTGTTTGCTCCGCATGTGTGAATTGTATGAGCTCAGTGTATATACTATTGTTACTGTATTTTGATATCGCTAAACTACGAATGTACTTGACTATCACTATGCACAATCGCTATGATCCGTGTAAAGATATACTCTGTGATTGGTGTAATTTTCCTGTTCGCCCTAGGATGTAAAATAAAATTGTTCGGTAAGATTTTTCTCAGGTTAAGATTTTTCTGGAGTTATTTTTGATTAAATTTTAAAGCTAAGGCAATATTTAAAAATCGCAACATGGTGCCGAAATCAGGGAAAGCACCTACCAGAATTTAATTTGATGATTTAAAAATTTTATTATATAAATTGTTAGAATAAGAAGCAACAGTATTCGGTCTCATTTGTTATTTAATTTATAACTTCGTGTTGTGTAAAGGTGTACAGATTCTTTTGGTTTGCCACGCATTTTTAAAAAATAAATTTCACAGACCCGGCTTCGAGAACTTTATCGCTTGAGAAACTAAAGAAAAAAGCGTTCAACAATAAGAGGTTCTTTAACACGAAACTCATATTAAAGAGCTCATAGTGAAAAACTTTAACAAGAACATTGAATAATATTTACGAACACTAAGAATTGGATACGTATGACGCGTTTGTGTTAAATTAGCTTTCAGAACAATTGAGTGAAAAGTCGGAACAGATATACGAGTTAGATTCACAGGTCGAAAATTGTATTGATGGCTTCGATCAGTTAGAAAAGGAGTTATTTCTAATCAAGAAATACGGGCAAGGTCGTTGCGGCTAAATAAAAAATAAGTTTATGTTTGAAATTGAGGGTTTGTATCGGAAACGAAGGAAACTAAGATTGCTGAACCGGTAATATCGAATGCTAAAATTGAAGGAAGTGTTAGACTGCGAGAGTTAATAATTGAGCCATTGGATGGAAAATATGAAAATTGGTAGGAATCTTGAGGTAAATTCGATGGTTCAATTCACGAAAATATAAATTTAACCAGAACTGATAACTTCAGTTACCTCAAATCATTTTTAAAATATGCAACATTAGTTTTCATACAATGGTTAGGTATTTCTGAAAGTAATTGCGATATTGCAATAGAACTGTTAAAAAGATATACAAGAAAAGGATATAAATTGTTCATACACATGCAAATAAAATGTTAATTATGCGCCCTGTAAAATCGTGTTCTCAACTAAAAGAACTGCGACAGTAATGCGATTTTTGTTACTTGCAGGTTCACTGTTTTGAAAAAGCGGGAGTAGAGTTGAATAGTTGGTGAAGTCTTTTATTTCCAATGTTATTAAAATTCATGCCTGATAGTATAATTTTAAATTACAATAAATAAGGATGATGATTGGAATTGTCTAAAACTATTGCAATTTTTAAGAGAGGAGACAGAAAATAGAGAGAAAACTATTATCTTTCGTTATTCAAATGAAGTAAAAACCGAATATAGCTATCGGGATCAAAATAAATATACGGCGTTAAAAGATTTCTTTAAAAGGGAAAATGGACATAACTCAATTTGACACTTAATTAAACCTAAAGCAAAACGCGCTGCGTTTGCATTAAATAGTGGAACTTGACATGAGAAAGACTGAACTGACATGCATAATTGTCCTTTGACAAATTAAGTCGATTAGGGCTTTCTGGAACTGATGAACGACTGATTTCATTAAGCGTTTCTGTAGATGCACGAAGAGAAGTAGCAGGAGTAAATGAAAAAGTAGAAGTCTCACTCATAAATTCACAATCAGAACCTATTCCTAAGACAGATGGAAGGAACAGGCACATAGAATATAGTTTTATTTCTACTCCTTGTTTTTATATCTTTAGTAAAACAAAAATTATATGATATGCAAAATTTATATTTCACGGATTTTTTAAAGAATTATGCGTAGTTACATGATTCCTCATACAACTGATGTATTAACTGATATAAAAAGTTCATATCATATTGCACAGAATATATTGAAATGTTCAAATTAAATCCCATTCAGTATAATATCAATATTTTTAATAATACCCAAATGCTATAATATTCTACAGATGTAGTGAGAGTTCAATACCAGTTTTCAAAATTCTGTGTAATGAGTGCCTTAGTAAAAGCCTTTGCAGACGGAGAGTGAATTAATTTCTACCAACACATATAACACTTTAACAGCCCAAAACGTTTTCATCACCAACTGTAAAATTTCATATAAAATGTGTTATTGATGCTGTCAAAATAAATAATGTCTTTGCTATATATTTAAGACATCATATGCATAAAAATACAGAATTCGTAAACTCAAAAAAACTATGTATGCACAAAAATATCTTATACAAGCTTAGACAGTCTATTAGTTTACTGATGGTAGGAAAAACATCCCAAAGCACTCCCAATAAGCAGTTATAAAATGCAACTTCCTTTATAACAAAAGATAAGAATTGGAATCCAAGAAGTCTTACAACCTTAACAGGCTGTACTCTGATTATGGGTATATATTATGCTATGGACTTATTTGCCTCATTGGTTAGTACTGATACAAGGGTGACTATAAGTTGACACACATCCAAAACAGTAAGAAGATATTAGCAGCTATTTGTCAGTGAGCACATGTAAAGAGTTAACTACCTTAACAGGCAATAATTTTTTATCTGAAAACATTCAAATTTGGAGACACAACATTTCAAAGCCTATATATCCTATTTTTGCCATGTAATCAAATTATTATAATCCTAGGGAGTAAAGCAAGAACAGAAATAAAAGACTAAAATGATTTCAGAAAGGTTGAGTTGTATATTTAGAACACAAATCATATAGAAAAAACTAACAAAACTCTAAATTAAAGTCAAAGATACGAATACTTCTTCTTTTGATGAATTCTGAAATTTCTAACTAGGTTTATACCCAAATTTAATATTTTAACAATTTCTTACTTTTCAACTTGACATCTTTCGATTCCATATCCAGAACTTTGGCTTCTTTTGATACTGCTTCATTTAAAATATCCATAACCTAGACCTAGAATGTAATAAACATGAACGTCATTCTATTCCGAAATAATATATATATATATATATATATATATATATATATCAAAGAATAATTAACTTCTTAAAATCAATAAAATTATTTGAAAAATAATAAATTATTTTTAAACAGTAATTGTAAAAGACACCAAAACTGAATAGAAGGAGATTTTCTCACCAAAATCAAAAAAATAGTAGCGTAGAAAGAAAAAAAATCAGGAACAAAATTAATACTTCTTCCCTTTCAGAAGAAAGATAATTATCAATTTGTGTATGAAACACAAAATTTTAGTTTTTCCTTTAAGGCTGAATGCAATAGAATTGTTTTCATTTATCTGTTAAACGGGTGAGTTGAAGTCCTGTTTCAACTTGACCCTCAGGGCATTTCATCTTTACATTTGTGTGCTACGCAAACACAACCAAATGCATTGCTCGATTTTCGTTAAATATGGCACGAATGTTCCTTGAGGTAATTAAAAATGACGGATGTGTCAAGATTTTTGCTTTTCGATCCCGTTTCAATTTCTTCAATATTTAAAATGTCAATAGCGAGTTCGGGATCATTACAACATTTGAGTCATTTTGGTAATAGGGAGGCATTTAATGGTAATTGTTTGTAAATACTGGTAAAAACGCAGACTTGTGTAAATAATTTGGATTAAGAAAGGGGAAACGGGAACGTTGGGACACGGGAAAAAGACTAAAACTTTAAAGACTTCAATGAGCGGATCTTATATTTTTAGATGCAAGGTCTACTGTTCACAGAACTACTAGTGATAAATAATATACTCAATCAATAAAATTGTGCAGTTACAGTAAATATCCAGAATATTTCCACTAAGCCACCGCGGACAAACTTTCTGGTAGAAAACATTACTCCCCAGGGATTATATCATTTCTTTTGGTCGAAGCAGAGAGTATATAAAGTTCACGGGAAAATTTTCATGTAAAGCCCTAAACTTTGAAAAATAGTTACAGAAACGAAATTTTTTTCAGAAGTTTTATATGCTTAAAAATTTTTTATGACCGGTGTATCTATGTTAATATAGACATTTTTATTTAAAATACTGGGTGATTAAGACAGCGTGTCCAAACTTTAAGGGTGAGTCAAGCATACGATAAGCATCCAAAATCACATATGAACATGTGTGCGCAAACGCCATCTGGAGGTAGCAGATGGAATTTAACATACAAAAGCGCTGGCCAAAATGCCACTATCTTTCTGAGCATTAACTTCATTGAACTGTAAATTTTATATAAGTTACCCCGTATATCTAGCTTTGAAGCTGTTTTAGAAAAATTACGATGCCTTTCGCACAAGCGCAATAAAAATCATTTACTACCAATGTTTGTATTTTCTTTAATTATCTGTGTATTTTCTTTAAATTTTAATACCATAATTTTGTACTATATTTTTAAGTTTTATGGAGGTTTCATTTTATTTTAAGGAAAAATCTAGAAATTATAAACAAAACCCATGGAAAAATTTCCGGTGTTTTAAAGAAACCTTTGTATCTTCCCGAATATCCTTGCTATTTTTGCGAAAATGCATGCAAATATTGCACACACCGCCCAAAAGAATGGAAGAAAGTTGCAAAACATTATCAGCACTCTGTGCAGCGGGATGAGCCGAAATCCTTTTCCATTTCATTAATTTCTGGTCCGTCCCCTAAATGCCCTCGTGACCAAATCTTCATTGTAAATTGTGAGTTTAAAACCTATCCTTTATATGGTCAAAGTTCGAGCAAAATTCATCCAGCCTTTCGTGGAATATTTTAAAAAATGTTCTTTATCAACTTTCTGTGAAGCAGCTAGATGCACTCTCTTGTGCCTGCAAACACTTTAAGGTTAGGTGAGGCATATAGAATCAGATTTCGAAAATCTCCTGAAATGTTGGAAGGATTTTCCTCGAACTTCAACCGTATAAAGAATGGATTTTATCTCACATTTTACATTGAATAGTCTATCTACGAGGACATTTAGGAAACCGACCAGAAATTGATGAATTTGAAAAGGGATATTGACTTAACCGGCTTCACAGAAGGTGATAATGGTGTACAGCTTTCGTCAATTCTTTTGTATAATCTGTCCAGCATTTACATACGTTTTCGTAAAAATAGGATGAATATTTGGGTAAATATAAAGCTTTTTTTAAAAAAAAATCCAAATTTTTTCGAAAGTTTTGCTCATAACTTGCAGAATTTTCAACGAAATAATACGAAACATGCAGAATATTTGACAATATGCTAGAGAAGCATTAGATTAAAATTTTAATTAAATATATTGATATTTAATGAAGATATGAGCATTTGTTGTAACTACTTTTTTACTACTCGTACGCGAAAGGTTGCATAATCTTTCTTTCACAACTTCAAAGCCAGATATATAGGCATCTTATATTAAATTTCCATATCCATACCGTTAATATTCTGAAAGATATCTGCATTTTGGCCAGCACTGTTTCATGTTAAATGCCATCTGCTACCGCCAAATGACGTTTCCATGTCCACATGTGATTTTGGATGCTTATAGTATGTCTGACCAACCCTTAAATTGGTCAAGTTTTTTTTAATTACCCTGTAAAAACAAAAAAAAAGTATTAACTGTATTCTTAGCCATTTATGACTAGAGGAAAAATAGCTTAAACGATTATATTTGCAATTATGCTGGGTTGTTGCTTTATAGAAACAACCATATGTCAGTGACTATATGATCACAAAACAGCTTAAAACTTTACTAAAATGTTTAATAAATTATAAAAATTAATGCAGCGATAAAATAAAATATTTAAGTTCGAAGTAATAAATCTATTACGTTGCAATCATTCACATTAAGCACGCGTTTCGAGAAATGAAACACCTGAAAATAATTATAAAACCATAATCAGCTCAGTATTTGAAATATAGGACGGAAGACTGAAAACAATTTCGTTACTGCCTTAATACCTCACTTCTGAGAAAATTCTTTGGAGGTTCTAACGAAGATAAGTTCTTGGAGTCATTTGTGCTACCAGCTGTAGGACTCCGTAAAATAAACAGGCGATTATGGGTAACAAATTATCCTTTAATAAACATAACAACAGTAAAACAACATAGAACAAGATGATGAATGCTTCTGAAGACGCAGTTCGATTGCAGCTTCCCGATCATATCCAACAGATAAGTTATTCTATCAAATCAGCATTAAAACATCTCTCTGGACGACTTAAAACTGCGTAAGGCTATGCGCATACATGCAATTATTAATCGTGCAACAGTTTAGTTGCATGTTAAAAGACCATGGGCTCAAGTTAGAGTGCGCATACATGCAACTTTACAGTTCGGCAACTAAACAGTCGTAAAACCACAGCGATCGTCTTTTGATTAAAGAATCGCACAACTATCGTAAAGAACATGGGTTTCTGCTGGAGCGCGCATACATTCAACTAAACAGTTGCTCTGCTCTGTTCATTCAAGGGGTGAAGGTCACAAAGCGAGCTCAGAAATTGGCGCGAAGCTTTATTTAACGGCGGCGGCGTTTTAAAGAAGCGTGCGCTATTCTTAAAATAATTTAGCTCTAAAAATGGCTGAGATTATTAGGATTGATATGGAATTATTGATTAAGTGTATAGAAAGAAGGCTTGCGCTATATTTATTATCAGTTATTACTTTTAAAATAAATAATAAATTTGCATACTTTTAATAATTGTTACTCCATTTTTATTAATAATGCATGTGTTTTATTACATAATTTTAATTAGCTTAATTGGTATTTTCTTAGTTGATATTTCAGATGCTTTTAAATCAGTAATTTTAATTTTATCCGTTATATTATTTATCTCTCTTTGTCAACATCCCTTTTTCTCAACTAAGCGATGAATGAGATATCATTGAATAGGACTTTTTAAAAGACTTCAATGAAAACGTAGTCATTTTACGTTTCAAAATTTGAGTGAAAAGAAATTTTTGAGTCACAAGAGAAGCTGTCACTTGGGCAAACTTAATCTAACTCATGTGACCTGTGCTATAAACATTTGAAAACTATGAAACATTTTTTTTAACATTTGTTAAATATGAAACATTTATTTACTCAATATACTTCAATAATAGACAAAATATTTTAATTATAGTGCTGTGCGCTTTTTGGGATGAGCTAGTGATATTTAGAATCGTGTCGCATTCTATGTTTTTCGTATTCATTGTGTACTAGCCATCTTCGGCGACTAGCTTGTTCACCGGGAATATAATTTCAATGGAATCTCTTATGCTTAATTTAATATATATGGTTCCCTTAACAATTTCAAATTGTGATAGACATTTAATCCATGTTCTTTCAGTAGATTTACACCTGTTCTGTTCATTGTCTGCATGAACGTCCCTAATAGAGTCAAGTGACTGGCTGTGTCATGCAACATCAAACTGCACATTGTTGGCATCAACTTCACTCTTATTCCTCTTGCAAAATATATATTAGATTTTAACTTTAAAATGGAGCGGCACATTTTACTTCCAGCCTCATATTAACTGGATGAAAATGTGCTGATTAAAACATAGCATTAAACATTAAGACATTGCCTTATCTTTCAACAATGATGGAGAAACACGCAATTAAATGTTTGTTTAAACAATGAAAACGGTTTGAATTGCGTTGCAACAATGAAAAGTATTGTAGTAAATTATGCCAAAAAATATTTTTAAAAATTCATTAACATTAGAGAAAATATTGTACTGCAACTTAATTGATATCATTGAAAATTTTAATTTTTTGACCTTTCAAGATGGCGTTATGCTGTAATATTTTCGGAAGTTATAAAGGAAAAACGCCAAAATTTCGCTTAATATTTAATTAAAATTCTAATTAAAATTTTTAAAAAGGGCTCCGAGGTGCACATTCCCACCCTCCGAAGTATGTTTGTGCCAAATTTAGTGGCTCTAAGTCCAGTGGTCTGGCCTGTAGAGCGCCAAGACACACACACACACATTCTCCTTTATTATCAGTAGAGTAGTAGTCGGCTACTTTACTCTGAAAAAACTGATGTACTTTGATAAATTGTTCCGCGAACTGTTTGTAAATTGAATATTGATATCAAATTCGAATTTGGTTAATTTGAAACGGAGGGATCCACAATGAAAATTAGATGTATCCAAAAGTTCGAATTAAGAAAAATTGGGTTTAAAAACAAACACAAGAGATAAAGATTTATTTTAAAGTTTTAATGAATATTACGTAATTAATTAATAAACAGTAAATAATTTTGATGTATAAAGCAATATTAGTTATTCCAATAAATAAAAAAGTAATTTAAATAAAGAAATATATGTACAGCACCTAGAGTGCAAAAATTGAGTAATTATTTTTTAATTAAATACATAGAACAGGAGCTAAGAGCGAGTTCTTGAGTTAATTATAGGCCTTAAAGATAATTCGCTGGCACTTAAAAGATACGGACGTATTTAACTAACGAAAACAATTCAGAAATGAGCACGATTTCAGTTTTGACCTAAAATTAACCTAATAAATTCGAATTATAGGCTTATGTACAGAACTCGCCTATTACTAGTAATGATCATCAAAGCATTTGATAAAGAAAGAAATCAATGAAAACGAAAGTTCACCATTCAGTCTAATCATTGAAATGATAACTTCGTGAGAGGGTGTTAGCTGAAAATGAATTTGAGAAAAACTAAATTGTATCAGTATAAAAAAAAATCATTTTGGGGAAAAAGACAGTCAGAGCATCCAAAAATGGAGAATCGAAAGAGATTAAAAATCGCATGTATGCGCACCCGTGGCAACTAAACAGTTTAGTCGTCGTGAAATCGCGCGGTGCCGGCAACCCGACTAAACTGTTTAGTTGCGGAAGGAATTGCCTGTATGCGCTTAGCCTAATAGAAGCCTCAGCAACAACTGGAACTGCGAACTGGAAACATAAGTAGCAACTGAAGCCGACACTTCCAGTAAAAGCTGAACTTGAACTGAATTGAACTGCCTTCAAAAAGACTAGGTTCGGAGGAGCTTAAATATCTTATTTAAAGAACATCACTACACTTGAACTCTTACAGAAGAAAACGCTCTCTCGCGGCAGCCAAATTTGAATAAGAATGGTGGAATCATAACATAATGGGTATTCTTCCAAACATTATTTTAAGAAGTATTTAATTAAATTTAAAAAAAGACTTAAACATATAAAGCATATTATGAAGCAGAGAAAAAATAAAATTTGAACAGATGGAAATATGCCATTTCATTTCCGTAAAATCTTGCACGTGAAACTCATATGCTTATTTGTAAACCAAACATGAATATACTGAAAAAATCCCTTTTCGGCAAGCTTGAAGGCAAAGGTAGATTCCTTTACGTTAATGTTACAAAAGTCATGAAATATTACATATTGATCAATACAGACATAGCCAATGACTTTGTTGTTTCCACACATTGCAATATTTACGCTGTGATTCTGTTTTCATGACGTTTAATTTTTTACTATATCAAGGCTTTATCATTCCATTTTTCATTCCAAAAGGTTATGCTAGATTTATTGGTCAGTACATTGGTCAATTTTTTTATATCCCAACACATAATCATTCAACAGGTAGGAATCATAAAGAAATAAACATCCCAGCAGCCCAAATATCCCCTAGATAACATTAAGCCAGCCGATCTGAAACAGTAGCAAAAAATTTACACCTGACATGAATGAAGAAAGACTCTAGATTTAAAAATTAATTATTTAATCTAGGTTACCATATAATTGTGCGAACATTACTTTGTCATATGGTAAAATCACATGACAGGAAACATTTAAACATTACTAGAATGGGCTCATTTAGAGAACTCCCTGATTACAGAGATAATAGTCACTAAATTC
Organism: Araneus ventricosus; assembly: GCA_013235015.1. Classification (NCBI taxonomy): domain Eukaryota; kingdom Metazoa; phylum Arthropoda; class Arachnida; order Araneae; family Araneidae; genus Araneus; species Araneus ventricosus. The sequence continues at coordinate 40,077 of BGPR01006755.1, read as the reverse complement.
TTAACACATAAGAGAATAAAAATTATTAAACATTGTGAGTTCCAAATTTAACACATGTGTTTAAAGCATAGGATATCAAAGCAGCCATTTTGAACAGGAAATTTAAATCTCTATCGATAGTTAAAAGCAAATACTCTGGCAGAAAACCCGAAAACAATTTTAAAGTTAATGACATATTTTTCAATATAAAAAAGGATAAAGGAAACTTATACATCTATCTTTTTTAGCTATTTTATATTAAATTTATTAAACAAATCTTGGTGTAGCCATGTTTAGTTAAATATGAAATTAAAGTAATCTGTCAAATTAACTAATTATCAAATTAACTATTAAAATTAACTGTTTTATTAATTAAAATTAACTATTTACTTAAATAAAATTAAATATGTAGTTAATTGTGACGATATCTTCACTAAAACCTTTTTTATGGCTCATAATATATGCCAGCAATCTTAATCTTTTAATGATCTAATAATTATCTTAATTTAAATAAAAGTTATTGTGTCTGTATGTATGCTCCACATCTCCTCCTAAACCACTGGACTGATTTCAACCAGACTTTGCACACTTTTTATTTAAGACAAGAGAAAGTTTACCTTAACTTTTCAAAGCCCAAAAGTTACTTACAATTTCAGTTAATTAAAAATTAAGCAAGATGTTTTTCCGCGATATCTTTGGAAAATATTATCTCACGAAACTATTTTTACACCTTATTAAATTTTAAAAAATTAGCATTTCAGTGACGAAAATTTCATTTCCATACAATTTGTTTCTCTCATTTTAATATTTTTTCAAAGGTAATTTTATACAGAATTCGTAACAATATTCTTTATTGTTGAAGAACAAGAATAATACGAATATATATAAATGTCAGAATACATTCACAGAATTCTCGACAAATACTAAAAGAAAATTTTAAAAGTAGACAATTAACAATTTACATCAGGACCAACTAATGATTGATTTCCATTCTTTAAATTAATGAATAATTAACTCGTTAATTTAATTGTTTCAAAATATTCATTGAACCCTTTCTTTTACTTTAGTAATTGCTAACAAAATTTGAAATATATAACAAACAATAATTTATGGAGAAAACGGCTGTTTTTAAAAATCGTTTTTTTTTTCAATTGATATTCTGATTTTAATTAAAAACGTCTCAGATCAGAAAAGGAATTTGTGTATCATAATTTTTAAACTATAGTAGATTTTACATTAAAAATTTTAAGACATGAAAGCATTTTAATCCGGAGCAAAGCCGGATATATCAGCTTGTTTGCCTTATAAAAAGTGGAGGTGAATGCGGCTGATGGGAGCTTTTCAACAAAGTGTCAGATGCATAGGTTAAAGCGTACTCTAAGTAGGGGGTAAAAATCACTTTTCAGCTCATAACTTCTAGGTAATTCATGCTGTCAAAAAACTTTCAGTATCAAAGTAGTTTGTTATGATAAGGTGATAATTCCCTAATTGAAAATTTTCTTTCTATCTTTAATCGTAACTTAGCTATGAGGAAAAGCTAAATGGGGGGGGGGGAATTGAACAACCCTTTTCAGCTCATAACTTCTAAGCAGTTGTAGCTGTCAAAACCTTTTAATACAAAAGTTGTTCGTTATTAATATGTGATAATTTTCCTATTTGAAAGTTTCTTTCTATCGTCAATCGTAACAGAGTAACGGGCAGATGATAAATTAGGGGGTGGGGGATTGAGTATCGCTTTTCAGCTCATAATTTCTAATCAATTTTAGCTGACAAAAACTTTTAATATAAATGTTGTTCGTTATGATAAGGTGGTAATTCTTAATTGAGTATTTTTATCTAAAGTCGTAACAGAGCTATGGGGAAGTGATAAAATGGGAGGGATTGAAAATGGCATTTTAGCTCTGCTTCTAAAGTGTAGCTATCAAAAAAGTTTCAATACAAAAGTTGTTTATTATGAAGACGCAATAATTCGCCTATTTTGAGTTTTCATTCTATCTTCAATCGTAAAGGAATTATGGGAAAATGAAATATTGAATCCTCCACCATTTCCACCCCCTTTTAGCTGGTTAGCCCATCTACAAACTCAGCCGATATTTTCACCGACCTTAAGACATATCCCTCGCCGGTTAAAATTTAATCCAAATTATTCTAGTTATGGTGTTCACAAGATAACATGGGCAAAAGCGTTTTGTATATACGTCTCTACTATTAGTAATAAGGAAAAGAACATTTCGCCCTCTATTCTCGTAAGGATTAGAGCTGCAAGAATGAAAGCGGGTGGAAGAGACTGCAAATGACGAGAGCTTTCAAACAAGGGGTAACATGCATAGGCTAAAACGCACTTTAAGTTAGGGGGAGAGGAGGAGAAGAGAGGGATGATCACTTTTCAGCTCATAACTTCTAAGCAATTGTAGCTATCGAAAACGTTTAAATACAAAAATTGTTCGTTATGATAAGGCGATAATTCGCCTGATTTGAATTTTCTTTCTATTTTCTATTGTAAAGGAATTATGGGAAAATGAAAATTTCCACACACACACCCCACCATTTCCACCCCCTTTAAGCTGGATAGCCCATCTACGAACTCGACCGAGATTTTCTATATCCTTACAACATATCCCACGCTGGTTAAATTTAGATCAAAATTACTCCAGTTATCGCGTTCACAAGATAACATGGGAAAAAGCGTTATATATATATATATATATATATATATATATATATATATATAAACTTTTTAACGAAGGGTGGTTTTGGGTTCTAGGGGTCATGATCGATGAAGATCTGCAGAAATTTTCCGAAAGTCGTGTCATGAGAACCATTGCAATAGGTAGACTTCCTATAAGGAATCTACCTAGAAGAAACAAGTTTCTCTGCAGCTCAAATAAGTGCACGATTGCAAAATGGATAATTTTAAAGGTATAACTTTTTAGAATTGTGAAAGTCTCAGTTTGTATAAACATAAAACACAATTTTAGAAATCTTAATTATAAAATATTTACGTTTTTTGCTTAATTATAAAATATTTGCATTCAGTCTTCTACATTAAGTGGATTAGGTTTGTGAAGGATCTTAATTTGTCTGAAATCATTTTCATCAACCGATCTTTCGATTAATTCTCAAACATGCACTGATTTGTCCGTCGTTTTGGATGATGCTTTAATTGGTTCATAACACAATTCTTTTCCATTTCACAGGATTTACATGACTCAGGTATATAACATTCCAAGTGATTTTTACATCCAACCTTAGTTTCAGCAATTTTGGGATAGTAAGGAACATTGTTCATGCCTTTAACAGGAAAATCTCTTAAGCGTCCCTTATGGTCTAAAATGTACTCGAATTTCTTTGTACAACCTGAAATCCATTCAGGCAACTCTAAATATATAATTTTCCGATTCTTTGGGAGATATGTTTCTACTATAAAAGAGACTTCTGATTTTCATAATCACTCCTGCTCTCCTCGGTATTTTCGGCATGTAAACTCTGGGGCGTTAGGGAACCTAAACAGTTTCTTCTAGGTGTTCTTCTGCACTAACAAAGAATGTGGCGCAGTTTTAACTTCACAGGGGAGGACTTTTGTCTGTAATAGCACTAATTCATCTTCTTTCTGAATTCTTACTTCAATCCGAGATTCAATATTATCCTCATTTACTGTAGGAAAATTACTGTCTTCTGCTGTTTCCATTTCCATATTGGGCATTTAATATGTTTCTGCTTCCTAATGTGTCCATAGTTGAAAACTGAATTTTTTCTGAGGGACTAGAACAGCTCTAGTTTCTTCGGAAAAGGCATTTTCCTGCAGGTTTGTTGCCTTTTCCTTGTCAGAATTTCGCTTCTCTACTCTAGTCTGTATGGCATTAATTTTATGCAGCAGGACACCTTCTCCAACTGTTCCTAGCAAGGCTGCAGTTCAGTTTCTCATTAACCTTCTTTTATCCATTTCGTTCCGGACAACTGCAGCCTTAGTTGTTATATTGACCAAATTATCTTTTCAACTTTACTTCTGCCAAAGACAAGCAGATAGGGGCTCTATCAAAGGGTTGTTGAACCATATAATTTCACCTGTGAGATTTCTGGTCTTATTCTGTTCCTACACAAAATATCTATTGTTTCCCGTGTCACGAATAATGGACATTTTAAAACCATTATCTTCACCGATAAATATGTTAGGTAACAACGCATCATTATTTGGCACGCTTATCACCGAAATTTAGTGAAGCAGTATGTTCTGATTGCTTTGATAGAGCTAAGTTAGGACGAATATGTCCCTTGGAAGAAAAATGATAACATTTGAACTGATTTTTCCGTTCAAAGCCACCGTCAATTTTGAGTTTCTAAACTGTTTCAAGTTTTCATACTCTGGTTCTTATGTAGCAGTTCTAACTTCTGCCGAATTCTTTTCTTTGAAACTGGAATGCTTCACTTTAAGGTCATGGGAAACGGTCTTCTTTTTGATCACATTCCGTGCACTTTCATATTGATCTAATTTTTCCGAAACCAGTTAGAAGGATTTAAATTGCGGTCAATCAGCTATAAAATTCTCCTTAACTTCTGTGGACACTCAACGTAAACAACTCAACAACAACTCAACGTAATTAAACCGCTTAGCTGCTCAAAAGTTTCCACTTCTAATCCTTTAATCCATTCTTGGAAATAATTTCTTAGTTCGTACACGAAATCTTTTCTTCAGGCTCTCTGACAATTAGCTGAGCCATGCCGTTTGGAAATAAACTTAATCATGATGATAAGATGTTAAAACCACAATTCCTCGGATAACTTTGCTCTTTTCACCTGCAGTTAGAATAGAGTCAGGTAGAAACTAATACCCTCTACTTTTGGATGAAACATTTGTATAAGATGATGCACAACTAATAAAGACTTCCCCTTTCTCCTGTAGTTGATTATTTTCTCCTCGCTTCCATCTCTAGTTCCATCTTCTTTAAGACAGTACCGAATTTTCTCTCCCTCTTTCCTTCTCTTTAGCCGCAAGTTCTCTCTCTCTCTCTCTGTCTCTTCTCCGTCTTTTTTCCTTTTCTTCTGCTTTGGTACCCTCTCTGAAGTTACAGCTTTTAAAATATCTTTAAAGATATCTTATTCGTAGTCAACAGAGGACTGAATCAACCTTATCAATTCATGGCTTCCTGCAGTTGGACTAACTTCTAGGCCAATCTCTGTGGCTAGGGTCTGAAGATAAGCCGTCTGTGCTTTAGCGAGAAAAAGTCATATTTTTCAACAACTTATTTATTTATTTAAAGAAAAAAGAAAATATGAAAATTTAAAAAGAGATAATTATTTTTAATGACCCTTTTACAAAGCTTCAAAATAATATAAACAAATATTGTATAACACTTTAATCAGAGTCTATACAAAAATAAGATTCAGCTTTGATATACGTCATCACAGGCAATAATTTTGTTTTGGCGACTTTTTTCAACAGCTTCCATATAGGACCCCATTGGCGATATTTTATTTCGGCGACTTAACGTTACGATGTTCGGTTAGGCGACAAAAAGTCGCCAATACAAGATTATCGCCAGTGATGCCGTATATTAAAACTGTTCCAGAAATAATAATTGCTTTATGTGCTTCAAAATATTACAGAATGTATTACTTTAATCGTTGATTTAAAAACACACCCGTTGGATTATTTATTTAAACTTCTAGTTTTGTAAAATATATAATTCAAAATAAATCCTAGGCTAGACACTTTTAAGCGTATCCAGTTTACCAGAGATTATCTTAAAATAATGATAAAGCCGTAATTAGTTCAGTATTTGAAATATAAGAATGAAAACAATTCCCTTACGAAACCTATACTTAAAATTTATTCTAGAATGCAAATCATGATTTTAAAATTACTGAAGTATGATTTTGAAAATGTAGTGACTGAATTATAGCTCACGCAGCATTTAACTTTTGTTTGCGAATATCTTTTCTTTTTTATTTATAACATTTATTTATTATCATATTTAATTTTGTTCATCATATTATATTTTTTGCGGCAAGAGTAGAAAAATATTGTTCTTTGAATTTTGTTGATTTTTTCCGTTGTAAATAGATTTTTCTCGTAAAGGAAGGAATAAAACGTTTAAATGGAGTATTTGCATTTTTATTATTTGATATGCCAAACAAGTTAATGTTGCTTCTTTCATGTTTAAATAAGTAGAAGCCAACATATTGGTGACCCGGACGTGAATCTAATTACACCCCAAGGTTCTCGTCCTCTGCCAGACAAAGTTCAAGCTATTATGAATTTCAAAAGACCAAAAATATTCAAGACCTTAGAACATTTCTAGGAATTCTTAATTTTTATGGTCGTTATCTAAAAGACGCAGCAAAGAATCAAGCATTGTTATATGAATACCTTAAAGGTTCTAAGAAGAAAGACAAAAGAAAGATCCAATGGACTGATGAAGCTGAAAAACAATTTGAAAAGTACGAAATGACATCGCAAATGAAACATTGTTGTCTTTTCCCAATTCTGAATTACCTCTATCGTTATTTACAGATGCTTCATATACAGCGATAGGCACAGTGCTACAGCAATATGAAAGCTCAACTTGGAAGCCAATTGCACTTTATTCTAAAAAGTAAAACGAAACGCAACAACATTATAGCACATATGGAGTTATTAGGTACATATCTTTCATTTAAACACTTCAAAAATTATGCGAAAGGAAAAGCATTTACAATGTATACAAACCATAAACGCTTAATATTTGCCTTTCATCAAAATCATAGAAATATAGAAATAATAATAAAAAATATATCATAGAAATTTGAATTAAAAATTTTTTCTTACCTTTCTGTCTGAAAACACCAACAAGTAAATCATTAACTGATCTGTAGAGTACTGTTTACAATTTTAAGTTAAGTTTTTATGGCCTAAGATAAAAGTGAGTTGCCATGCTTTAAAAGTATTACTTTGCAGCCCGTGCAAATATATTTCGGTAATCTAATTAAAATTAACAAAACTCAATAACTACACAGGCCTGCAATATTTTTAGTTTTGATAATTGATTTTAACTTATTTTCAATGCTAATATCAAAATTAAATTCATTTTTTTCTATCACGTGAGGATTTTTCACGCAGCGATTTCATATTTTTAAAGAAATTGCACAAATAAAAATATTTTCACATATTTATTTTTATTTTATCACCTCATAAATACATATTTTTGTTTATATCCTAGCTCTGAAAGGATTTAAATGTTCAATAAATTTATACAAAAAGTTACAAATCCTTACAATAAAATTTTCTCAAAATTTCTTTTACGTTTTTCTTCTGCTGAGCTTGCAGAGGATAATTTCTTTTTAAAGGCGAGAACTAGACGGCTATCATGCTGATATATCCCCTTCCTTGAATATCGTCTTTCCGTTTCCTTTATATTCTAGGGAAATTTTTAACGTACTTCTCACTGACTACATATAAATTTCGCGGGAGAAGGTCCATACGCGAATAGAGAAAATGAACTTTAAAGTTCATATTACATCCTAATATCTTAAAATTTTCTAACATTTCTTCTAAAATAGATAACTAGTATAGGTCTCTGAGGTTTCCAAGAAAGCTAGTTGCTACTAGTTTCAAAGATTTCATTCTTTCCTCTCATTTCTTTCCATTTCGATCTCAAAATGTTCATTCTTCGTCAGTTTCCTAAGGTTATGTTGTACAAATATCCTTACCATCAATTTCGCTTCGGATAAAACCCGAGAATGCTACCCAAATGTATTTTAAACATTCTCGTTCTTTTGACAATGCCTTAACAAATTGTTTTATAAGGTCCAGTTCTTTATGAAGTGATATTTTCCAATATATCTAGAAGAGACGGAACAACTATACCAGATGTTTGAGGGACAGTGAGTCTGGGGCCCCAGTTGGGATGTTAAGATAAAACATTTTTTTTCTGTTCTTTAAATTGAAACCTTTCACATTGCATGAACAAAACTAAGAGTTTTCGAGATCATTTTTAAGCTCCCTTCTTCTCAATGGTTTACCTTGAAACCATTGCCTTAATTCCCCTACACAAGTGGGAAAATATTGTGTGGGACCCAAAGAATTTTTTTATTTCCCATTTTTGCGCCAAAATTTTCAAACCTTTTTCCACAAAATCGGAAATGTTTCTTTGTTTCTCAGAGTATAGTTACCACAATTATAACTGAAGCAATCTAGACATATAAAACGCTAACGTACGTGGCACAGAAAAGAGGTTATTTTCTCTTTTACCAATGCCAACAATCGGTTTGTTTACGAAACCAAACTTGTTGCCTTCTCTATGTTAGTCTTCATAGTCATGGCCTAGTACTGTACGCGTTCTGGTGTGAAATAACTTTTCCAAAAAAAAAATGTGTTTAAGACGTTGAATTCGCAATATTTCTTACAATACTATGAAAAATGGAATGAAATTATTCAAAAGATATCAGCAAGAAATGAAGCAAATGGGCTTAGGCGAAGAGAACGTTTAGTATCAAGGTCAAAATAGTTTTAGCCAGCGAAGGTAAAAGCGTCTTAATTCACAAATTGAGGTGAACATCGTGGAACTTAGTATTATGAACATTGTGCATTGGCTACCTTTCCGTTGTGCGAACATCACTTGGTGCCTTTTGTGTCTTGGTGAATTTTCTTGGAGTGCTGAATCGCCAGTTTGGCTCAATTTCTTTCTTGAAGATACTAAACGCTCGCTGTATTTTTGGCGAACTGAAGCATCGGGAGCCAGAATAATGCGCCAATTTAGACGAAAATGCATGGTATGAGTATAGTGGAGAGTAGATTTCTGCGCGGAATCAGCTAGTCTAGTGAATTAACACATCGTTTGGAAGCCATTTCTCTTAACCGCAATTCAAACTTCAAAGCAAAAATCACTTCTACCCAAAGCTGGGAATTAGACGCAAGTGCACGATGAACTGATCTAAAGATGGGCATTCACGAGAAGGCTAAGCTATGGCATTTGTCCTAAGATCGGTTTCTTACTACACATTTTAACTGAAAAATTAGGCAACGCATTTATGCATGTTCCAAAGTTTGTTTTGAGACTAGGTTCAAAGTGGTAGAATTTTTCCCACCCAGACTCCTCTTCACCCACTCAGATGATTTCGAGTTTAATTTCTAGCCTCGATGAGAGGTCCCAATGTAGGCAGATATTTTGATTTACAGCTGTCCTCGCATAGAGGTCTCCAATTTGAATCGGCGAAGAAGTTTTGGGTTTTGAATTCTTTTGAATTCCACCACTCTTAATTATTTGCTCCAAATTTCATAGGTTTCTCACCTTGACGATTGCAATTTTCTTCCCGTGTTCTAAAAATTCCATTTTAGAAGAGAGGTGAATAGCCTTCTTAAAAAAGACTTCGTTAGGGGATTAGGAAAAATGGTAGGAAGGAGAGATGAAAGGGAGGGCAGTCCTGCACCAACAGACCAGTGATCAGTTTTAACTTGCTTAACAGACAATTTACTAGTTTAGAAGGATATCTTAAATAAATAATAGTTAATTCTTTCTTGGATAGAATTGATATCGAGTAAATTATATTTAAAATCCATAAATATGTTTTACCCCTTGAGAGTTTTGTTTCCTTTGCCATCTACGAAGATAACACCTTCTGTTTTGGAATGGGGTTGTCGTTTTCATTCATCTCAGAAGGCAATGATTATTTGAGATGTTTATAGATTCTACGAAATTTCCGGTTTCGACACTATTTATTTCATATGAAAGCTTATGAGCCCTAGATCTCTCAGAAATAATAGCTTTCCGCCAACTACTTTCCATTTTTGAGAAAAATCTAAAAAATGCTTCTTTCTTGTACATTCTCTGTGAGGAAAAAAGCTTGGAAGATTTTTTTCAGCCTCAATCTCTGCTCCGATTTTGACACTATTTATTTCATATGAAAGTTTATGAGCCCTCTATATGTAATCAATAGTCACTTGGCAGTCATCATCCTCCACTTTCGACAAAAATCTAAAAAAATCCTCGTTACTGTAGATTCTCTGTGGGGAAAGCAAATGCTTCAGCAACTGGACAAATTTCGCCAAACAAACAGAGGTGAAATTCACCACTTTGCAAGTGTACCTAACCAATCAGAATATCCTCACTTTGTTTCTGCAAGTTTAAATTAGTACTTTTGTTCTGCATATGTTTCAATTAAAATGGCTCCTCAAGAAATGTCGTCAAATCCCTATTATAGGTGATGAAAACTGTTTATTTAGAATTGATATTATAGTGTATTTATAGATCTGAAGGCTTTTTTGTGCGAAACCTTGAGGCAAAGTCTTGCAAAATATGAAGATACAATTTTTTTTTTCGTTTCATAGCTTGCTCTACTAAAACTAAGAAAAAGTATTGGTTGCGAGCCGCGAGATAGTGGAGCTAATGTGGATCACGGAGTTTGCTGCTAGTATATATAAAATGAATATTTTTTTCTTTTTCAATCTTTTATACAAATACACAGGAAATTTTTCAATCTTGTGGGAATTAGCATACGTGCTCTTCAAAACAAGTTCAATGTCAACTTTTAAAGTGGCAAAGTTAATGCTACTTTAAAAGTTGGGAGTTCTCTTTATAAATCCTGCAAACATTATCTCACAAAATGATTTTTACACCATACAAAAATTTTAAAAGTATATCTTTTTAATGACACCAATTTAGTTCCTTTCCCCTAATTTAAACAAATTTATGTTCAAAATACTTTTCGTTATTATAATGAAATTCAATCAAACTATTTGTTTACAACGGCGGAAAAACCGAAACAACGGATTTTGATTTTTGAGAGACAACGGTTTTTTTTTTTTTAGTTAAATAGCTTGAACAAAATAAATCTTGCAGTTTCGACTAGGCAAATGAATGAACGTCTCCTTAATATGTCCTTTTTAGTTAAAAGATTGAGGAATGGGCTTTTTTTAAATTCAGATTTTGCAGATTGCTTTCTGAGCAACATTTCGTTTAAAAGAATACATGTTTAAGATTTTTGTAGAATAAAGTAAGGGCAAATAAAACTGTTGAAGATATTGTCAGTTGTGAATGGAAAAAGTTTTAAATGACTGATTTCTGATTGAAGTAGATAATTTTGATTTTTAGCAATCAGATTTCTTTCTAACATTTACATAGGCATCTCTGTACTACCAGAATTTGGTACAGTTTTGATATGCGGCATCACTGGCGATATTTGGCGATTTTTCTTATTGCGTAAACCATGATACTGTTACAAAGCTATAAAGTCATTTCCCTGAGATGCTAGACTTGGCGACAAACTTGGCGACTTGGCGATAAATTTGGCGACCTTGGCGATAAATTTGGGGATTTGGCAACAAAGGGAATTTTCTAGAAGGACCTCAAACTTTCCACCTATTTCTACTGGTTTCATGAACTTTCTAGAGATTACGTCACTTCCTACATAATGAAGTCACTTCCTGTTGAAAAGTATAAAGGCAAGCTCTCAAGCCAAGAAGAGTGAGTTGGATTTTGATCAGCAAGCAAGCTGGTGAGCTAATAAGAAACCTTTGAGCGCTGTATTGAAATTTAATGATAATCTCTGTTGTGAATTCTTACTAGTGCTGTGTAATACTCATGCTACGTCTCTTTTCCTAGAATATTTGTAAAATAAAGAGTTTTTTAAGTCCTACTTATTGGATTGCATCCACGTACACCTACAAGACAATTTTGTCTCAATACGATGTTTCGCTATTCAAAAAAAAACAGTCGCCATGCTTGTTTACGTAATAAAAAACTCGCCAAATTACAAAACATCGCCAGTGATGCCGTATATCAAAATTGTTCCCAGAATTTAATTTCAGTAATTGATATGAAAAATTTCTTTTAGGATTTCATGCAATTTCAGATAAATTAAATTAACTTTCAGTAATTAATGTATTTATAATTTCCAAATACTAGCAGAAATGCATAACTGTATGGCGAGCGAGCGAAACGAGCTGGGATCACGTAGTGATCACAAAAGAATCACAACGTGATTCTCGGCGATTGGAGAGTGGAGCGAGCAGGGGGTGTAACCCCCTAGTACATATTAATACAAGAAATCGTTTTTAAACTTTAATTAAATATTTCTACGCCTACGTCAATTGTTCATAATGGCGAATGTAATTTAGAAACTCCAAAAACTCCAAACACAAACTAAATGTTGCAAAAAAGCCATTAAAGACAAATGTATTTAAGCGATATAAAGTGTTTAAAATAGATAGAGAATCAAATGAAAAATAATGTAGATCAATCAACAAAGACTCAAAGACACTCAACTTCGGAAATAATTTGCGTAAAGCTGAATTTTGCCCCATTGATAGACACTACCAGAGAAGCATTTTTAGAAAAGTACGCAAAGAAACCCCTGGAGGTTCCCCTCAGAGGTTCAAATTGACAATATCTAATGGATCGGCTATTATCTCTCTAACTAATGATCAGATGAAGTTCAACTTTGTACTGTTTTGTTTGTTATTAAATGGGCTACAAGAACGATTTAATTCATATCTTAGTTAACACTAATAATTTTTATAAATTCAGGAAAAAATGTGAAAAAAGAAGTTTCTTCAACGTAGGACTACGTACCTCCCATTGGGGTCTCAGGAAGGAATTTGATTCACACGCCAAAACGCCCCAAAAAACATTGTATCGGAGATCCTCTATATCTCGGTAACTACATATGTTAAAAACATAACTAATGTCTTATGTTAGAGAAGAGAAGTTACAAAAAAAATTCGAAAATCGGAAAAGAGTCAGGCGAGTAAAGTAGTCCTGCGCCTTTAACATCAGCGACTGTTTGAAAAAGACAACCTCCCCTCATTTTTTTGCTTTGAATTTTTCGATTGTTTTACCCTATATTTTTTATATATCATATTTTGTAAAAATCCTTCCTAATAAAGTTACAGCCTTCAATTTTCTGAACGTATTGATATATAGTTTTATCTATTTATGCGCGATAGTTACACTGGGGAGAGGAGAAAACTCATGGTTTGGCTTGCCACGCGGATGCTAATCTTGGCAATCAGTGTGACTTATTGTATTAAGGTTTAAATATGTAATTGTCCAATTTGAAAATGAATTAGATATAATGGGACAACGTCTACTACAAGATACAAAGTAGATGAATGGTTTATGATCACTAAATCTACATCTTTAAACTGGGTTTAACGAGGAAGAAACAGTTTGTTATAAGACAATACAAAATGATTTTTTTGCAAAATGTCTTATACTTTTGCCAATTTTGGTTTGGAGAATGAACTATTTTTGTAAGTACTTCAATTAATGTATTATTTGACTATTTTTCAGATTTAACAAAAGTTAGCAAATACGTTGTTGTTTTCCTGGTTCCGTCCTTTAAAGAACTTAATGAAATATGCATATTATCCCTCAAATGTGTATCGAAAGACTGGATCAAACAGCAATGAGAGATTTGTCTTCTTGTATCTCTGCAAATTTTGCAGATAAAAGCGTGCAACATTGTATGTGAATAGATGAATGCAAGGAAAACTATTGACTGTTATTTGACATTTTTGCTCTATGGGGGCCGTATAAAAATTTAATTTTTCTAATTTTTTATTATCAATCGCCTCGAATTTAAAAATACAAATTCTTACCTTATTTCATGAAACTTTGTAATTGGAAGTACATGTCTAGAAGCAATAGTTAAGGAAATAAACGCTTGTTCCACCTTTTTGGGACACCCTGCATCTCTACTAATAATAAAGTAGAATGTGTGTGTCTGTGTGTTGGTCATCTACAGGGCAGACCGATAAACCTAGAGCTACGAGATTTGGCAAATATTCTTTGAAGTGTGGGAATGTGCACCTCGGAACCAATTTTCCTGAAAAATTTTAATTAAAATTTTAATTTTAATTTTAATTAGGCGAAATCACGGCATTTTTCTTGAATAACTTTCGAACATATTACAGCACAAACATCATTTTTACACCATCTGAAAGTGTAAAAAAATTACCTTTCCAATTATATCAATTAAATTTCAATACAATGTTGACTCGAATTTTAATAAATTTTAAAAAGATTTTTTTGGCATAATTAACAAATATGGTAATTTTTGCAACGCAACTCAAACCATTTTTATTGTTTAAACAAACATTTAATTGCGGATTTCTTTTTCATTGTTGTAATCTGAGATAGGATCCCAATAAATGTTGCTTTCATATTTCATTTCATCAAGATGTTTGTGAAATCTGTAAACCAAGCTCTCCGAGATGTTGCTTTGCTTATATTGAGAAACATAAGCTGAAAGGTTATGGTTGCAATGTTTTTATTCTTTATTCAACAAGTTTTAATCCAGCTAACACGCCGCTGACCATAAAATGTGTGACGTCGTTTTAATGTTGAAACCAAATGCATATTTTACAAGATGAATAAGAAAGATAGCGCCGATAACGTGGAATTAAGGGTTACTGGACATGGTCAGTTATTTATATAAATTAGGGACATTTATATAGCAGACCAGAACAGTTATATATAGAACAGAACAGGTACAAGGTCACTAATAGAACATGGGTTAATTATCTACCACAATCTGAAGCTTAAAATTACGTTAAGACGTCGGCCATTTCAATATCGAAATTTTAATTAGTGAAAAAGATGTTAATTAAAAACTAATTTGAAACAATATTTTTCATTGTTTCGGATACTTTATAACAATACTTTTCATTGTTACAGTGCAATTCAAAATATATTTTGTTGAAATTGTTTACTTTAAAGAACATTGCTACAACAACAAAAAAAGTGACGCTGACAGAAATCAAAATTGTTTTGTTGGAAATGTATAAATTCTTATTTTTATTCCGTGACATAACGTCAAACGGACCTATTAACGAACCTATAGGCGTGTTTTGTTTCTGTAAAGTTATGTGCCGAAAGATATAGATTAGTTATGTTAGTAATTTGAATCATTATTCATTGATTAATTTAATAATTCATAATAATTCATTGATTAATTAAGTTTAAATATTTGTGGAAGCTGCTATTTTAAGCTGATATTTGGAAGTTACTATTTTTGCTTTGTTCAATTCTCGCTTTTTCCGATGCCTAATGGGATGAAATAAAGACCTTTCTAGATGAGAGATAAGTATCTACTCCCAAAGCAATGTGCAGACTTTTAGAAAAAAAATGCACGAAACATCTCATGCTGTCATTCGTTTACCAGTGCATTTGCCCGACATGCAGCCGGTGTATTTCTATGATGATGAAGAATGTCAGGCACTGGAAAGAGCTGCTCAAAGAAACACCATGCTGACTGCTTGGTTCGAATTAAACAGAACATATCCTGATGCAAACAGATACTTTCATGCTGATATACCTAAGCATTTCGTTTGAAAGAAATATAAATGGGAGAGATGTGTACGATTCGGCGATAGAATTGTGTTAAGGTTATTATTCCGTTAGTCCAAAAGGCACTGAGCGGTTTCATCTCCGTATTCTTTTGTTTCATGTTTCGGGAGTCAAATCTTTTGAAGAGTTACGAACCTATGACAGCGTTACGATGGATAATTTTAAGGAGGCGTGTCGTGTTAGGAATTTGTTGGAAGATGACGGTGAGTGACGAAACTGTTTAAGGGAGGCGAGTAACTTTCTTCTAAATTTCTTTCGTTTTCATTTGTGTCTTTTGCAACTCTGGAACTTTGGGAAGAATTCAAGTCTTATTTGTGTGAATATTTTCACTGAAGTGGGAAGTACAGCAAAGTGTCAATCTCGCATTGCACAACATAGCTTCATATTCAGAACATCACCCTTACAAGCATTGGATTACCAGAACCTGCGACTTCACATTCCTATGTTAACCTAGATTTCTGCGATTTAGAAACGAAGAGGAAAGAAGGGGAGGGACTAGTGGCAATGTTGAATCCAGAGCAGCGTACAATTTTTGATGAATTATGAATGCAATCCTAGGTTTTGATGAGGCTTCACCGAAAACGTTTTTTTTTAAATCATGACATGGATCAGGCAAAAGCTTATTATTCAACGCACTAATCCGCTCAGTTACAGGATTGGGTGAAATTGTTGTCACCATTGCATGGACTAGGATTGCAGCTATCATTTTGGAAGGAGGCAGAACAGCACATTCAAGTTACCGGTCTCCATTTTTCATAATTCTTCGTGTAGAATTTGTCAGAACACAGAAGATGGAAGATTTTTGAAGAAGGCGAAACTCATTATTTGGGAATTGACTGGAGACTGATTTTGCCTGTTGCGGTGCATGTGAACAGAACAACTATTAAAGAGACCTGCTTGAAGAACTCACCTCTTTGGAGCACATTCAATTTTCACTCGTTAGGAATATGAGAACAGAACCCGATGAACAAGATGTTGCGAATTGTCTTCTACATCTTGGCAATGGGAGTTTGACTAATAACTGCCAATTAGGAGAAGATATAGTGGAAATTCCCGAAGAATGTGTTGTGAGGAATTCTATTGTCGATGAAAGTTTTGGATCGTCTGTTACTGATATGTAAAATCTGTCAGTAGAAGCTATTTTGTGTTCCAAGAATGAAGATTCCTTAAAAATAAATGAAAAGGTTTTGAAAAAACTTCCAGGTCAAAATAAGACGAACTTTAGTGCCGATAGATCAAGAAGAACAGAATAATTTTCCATTGCATTTTATTAACATACTAACTCCTTCCGGAATGCCACCACATGAACTTAATCGGAAAGTGGGAGCTGACATTATGCTGCTCAGGAATTTGAATGCATCGCAGGACTATGTAATGGAACATGTTTGATTATTCGAAAATTGATGTCTAACGTTATAGATGCTGAAATTTTGACTGGACATACAAAAGGTTCGCGTGCTTTTATTCCAACACTATCTCCTTCTGACAGTAATCTACTTTTTCACCTTCAAAGGCGGCAGTTTTCCATTCGACTTGGTTCTGCATTGACAATAAGCAAATCTCAAGGACAGAGTCTTAGAAAAGTAGGAATATATTTGCCTCAGCCAGTATTTTCACATCGAATTATTCACGTCGAATTTTAATAGTGTAGATTGGCTGTCCGACTTCTGTAACCAAATAATCCTATAAGATATCAGTCCAAATAAGCTATCCGACACCTGAACACGTCTAGAAAACGTAAATAGCGCAAGAAACGTTGTCTGACATCAGCAGCCGCCCATCCCCAGACAATATCGGACAAAATATACTGTCTAACACCAGAGTCCCTCAATCCTACAACACATTAGGTACGATTAGTTGTCCAACATCGGTAACTCAATAATATAAATCTCATATTGGCTATATATATAAATTCACCATATATATATATATATGCAATATGGTGTTGGATATATATATTCCTACCTATATTATTATATTTTATATATATATTATAGTTTATAATTTTATATATATTATATATAAAATATAATATATATATCCAACATGTTTTTATAGAAATAAAAGAAAAGCTATATTGAAGTGTGTGTCTTTTCTCATTTAAAAACACTTAAATGCTTTTATTAGAAGAAAAGGTGTAAATATGGGCCCCCTCTTTTGTTTTTGACTTAAAGTTACTTTTTTTTTAGTTTTGAGTTAAAGTGATGAAAGTAACTTTAAGTCAAATGTCCTTTTTTGACCTTCATTAACAACTATTACAAGTTTACTAAATGAGAGAAGGCAAAACAATGATTAATACCAATTATTTCAATTCGAAAACCAAAATTTACAAAAAGCTTATAAAAAAGCACCAAAAAAAAATGGGGTGCAAATATGGGCCCTCTCCAAAAGAGTCGCAAAAATTAGTTTAAAATGTTTTCAAACAGGGTAAACAATACAAAATAGTACAGAATTTATTTATTACAGAAAAACATTATTTACAGAAATCGCAAACATAACTGGCTGTTTCAGCCCCGGCACAATCTAAGTGCGCCAACAAGAAAAAAAGATAGATAAAAGATGCAAGTTGCCTTCCTCGAGTCTGGTTTATCCCCATCGTTGATATCCAGGTTGATATCATCATCGCTGTCCACAAGGGGAGGATCATAGTAGTCTGATGAGTCCGATGATGAATCGTATCGTTTCGTGGGTCGAATTTTCTTTTTTTGAAGGCCCTTGGTCTTTCCACCCCTGCCCCCTGGCCCGTTTCTTACCCCGGGAACACTCAAAGACGTCTTCTTGGGAGCACTTTTCTCAAGAGACTTGGTCAACTGATCCTTGTATGGTGATCCAGTGATGAGGCTGGACCTTGTTGCTTTGCGTCCACGAGTAGTGGTTCTCTTCTTAATGTTGGGGACAGGAGATATGTCGAACGGAGAAACTGTATTTGAAGTTCCCGTGGAACATTTCGGTGTTTCAGCAGCCTCATCAATTGGCATTGAAAGGGTGCTCATATATACACCAACCAAACCTAAGAAAGATGGTCATTATCACATGTAATGTAAGCGTGTGTGACTAAAGGCCTGCTTCTAAAAGTAGCTTAGGATCTCTGCTTTCGGAATATCACTGTAAAATCATTTTAAACTAACCATAAGAACATGAAAAGAAAACGATTTCACATACCTATCAAAATTTTGCAGTCCAGAACAAACACCAATTCGCTCAATAACTTAAGCTGCATCCACATTACTTGAAAGAATGGTTCCAGCTGTTCTCTGCTATCTTATATCAACAAGTAGCGCCATCTACAGTCCTGGAGGCCAGTCTTCAGCACCACGCATAGCCACTTGGGGAGGGGTGCCCATATTTACACCAGTGCCCGTTTTTACACCGGTTCCTCTATTCTCATGCGCATTTTTTATTTCTTTTCTGATTCTTTTTTATTTAATTTATATCTGTGTTCCACAGATATAAATTAAATACAAAAACAATAAATCGTGCATAATTATATAACTTACTACCGCATAATTATATAAAATACTTCTCTTCGTATAAATGGTAGTTAAAATTTATAGGTAAAATGAGGTAACATTGTCGCCTAAATAAATAAGGAGAAAACAGCTGTTCGAACATTCCCCCTTCGAAAATTAATCTTGGAGATAATACATACTGAGAAGAAGTAGTGGCCAGGCCTTACACTTCATATGCCGAATAATGAGTCATTCCCTGGCGGAAAGAAGTGTAGTAACGTGACACATGTCCAACATTTTCTCTTAAATAAATAATGAGAAAAGCGCGGTTCAAAGTTTCCCCCCTCGAAAAACGCTAAAATCGATTATTTAATACAGAAAATTTGTTATTTTGTAAAAAAAAAAAATTAAACCGTGTCCTGGCGAAATGAATGGTCTATCCGAGGTATTCCCAACATTTACTCCCTCGCGTACCCCTTAATTATTTTTTGTATTTTCTCGTACCCCCTATTGACATATCCTGGAACTAAATAATATAAACACCATATTGGACAAAATTGGCTATCCGACTCCTGTAACAAAGCAATCCTTTAAGATATTAGAGAAGATACCTGTCCGACACCTGTAACCCAAGAATACTATAAGATATCAGACAAAATAAGCTATCCGACACCTGCACACGTCTAGAAAACGTAAATAGCTCAAGAAACGTTTTCTGACATCGGCAGCCACCCACCCCCAGACCATATCGGACAAACTATGTTGTCTGA
>BGPR01006755.1:0-20536 GCA_013235015.1 Araneus ventricosus | reverse complement strand
CCTGTAACCTAACGATATAAACACCATATTGGACAAAATTGACTATCCAGCTCCTGTAACAAAGCAATTCTTTAAGATAACAGAGAAGATAGGCTGTCCGACACCTGAAAACGAATATAAACCCCATATTGTCTATCCGACTCTTATAGATGCTTGTAAAAAGACGTTTTCAGAAAAGGAATGGATATTGTTAATGGTTTTGGACGTTATTCCAATAATTAAAAGCATTATTCAAAAATGAATCTGAACTAAACTTGGGAACAATTACGTTTTGTTGTAGAGAATTTATATTGTTATAACTTTTTTTACGTCTATTTCTGAAACGGGAATTGATCTTAAAATTTAATTTATTAGAAATTATAATATATTGTAATAATCCCAACGAAATTTTAATTTCTAATCTCTATCTTAATATTAATAAAAGTCATTGTGTGTATGTATGTATGTTTGTATCTATGTTCCACATCTCCTCCTAAACCATGGGACTGATGGGACCAAACGTTGCACACTTATTACTTAAGACGAGGAGAAGATAACTGTCAACTTTTCAAAGCTCAAAAGTTAATTAAACAGTCGGTTAATTAAAAAGTAACCGAAACCCTTTTTCCGCTGTAAATTAGGAGCAAATTGTCCCCGAAAATTATTTTTATACCATCCTAAAGTTCAACATTTTAAGTTTTTAACGATATCAATTTCTGTTATCTGTGATTTTTATTAATTTTTCAAAATTTAATAAAAAGTTGACACACAGACGATTTTAAAATAAATCAAATTTAATGATACTAGAGTTGATACTGATGCGTTGCTAAGAAACGGTGTAATCGCTGCAGTTCCTATCATCTGTCATTTTTAGCTGCGTTTCCTGAGAAATAATAAATCCTTAATCATTAATAATATATTAAATGCGAAAGTGTGTATGTCTGTCTGTTTGTTACGCTTTCAGGGCCAAACTACACGTGGATTAACTTATTTTTAATGTCAAACATCGCGTGCTCATAAACAAAGCCGCGATTATGTGATCTTTCTGAGAAAATAAACAAATCATTTATTTATGGAATAATAACTGAAATTACTCAACTCGACGCTTCATTTTCATTTTTCGTGCTTGCAGTCTATTTAATTTTAGTTATTTATATTTGTATCTTTCCCCTATCAGACTTTATTCCAGAAGCTGTCGATAAATTGACGCCGGAACAGAAATCTATTGATAGATATGATATAGCTGCAAGAGGTTTTGGATTAATATTTAGAAATAATGTTAATTATAACTAAAGGAAAATATGCAAAGATGTAGTATTTTGTTTTATGTATTCTTTCGAATGATAGAAGTGGATGACATATAGCATGATGGATGGTATATTCCACAGATTATAAGGGCCTGATGATACCATTGAGTACAATGATGTAATTTACAGTAGCGGAGAATATATGAGGAATAGAGAATGGTTTTTGAATTGGTAATTTCGGCACTCATTAATGAAAGGTTAGGTCTGATAAATAAAATAAAAATATGTCACAAATGGAGGGAGGTATTACAGAATATCTACCTGTAGATTCGCTAATGGGCAATAGTCCAGTCATTAGGTGCTAAAAAGGAATGATTTAAAGCAAATTCTGGTGGAGTCGCAATTTTTTGCTCCTATATGTTTTTTGGGGTGCTGATTACGAATCTGAGGTTTCCCACCAAACATTTTTGTTGGAATTTTAATTATAGCCAAAAAACATGAAAAAAATGGGCCCCCCCCCCAGTTTTTTGCTTATAACTCAAAAACTATCAACTTTTTTATGGCATCATCGTATATCAAAATAATCAGCACAAAATTTCCTACAATTTATGTCTGTGCTGTTGTTTCGTTACGCATAACGTTTAAGTGCTGTAACTGGTTGAAGTTTGGCGAATATTTGACTTGCCTGCTAGCTCGGCTTGAACAACAACGGACCATCCAATCTGTATGCGCGAAATTATCTATCTTACTAAATAAATTCCTACTTAATTAATATACTTTTTCTATCGTAAACCTCTTTGTGCAAATAAAGATTTTATCAATTATATTATGAGTATACTTGCATAATCTGCACAAAATTCATTCTAAATCTTTCTACCCTGGTATTACCTGGCTTTCGCGGTTGTGAAGTAAACAACAGAGTAAATATCACGAATTTTTTAATAAGTTAGGAGGCTTAAACATAGCCCTGTTATTGTCCCCTACCTGCTCGTGGTATCAAAAGAATCGAAGGAAATTATTTTAATACCGTGAAATTCAAAAGAAATGACAGAGTGCCACCACTAGCTCTAATAAGTGATGCCATCAAGGTACATGATGAAAGTGTATCTATCAACCCTACAACGCTTTTCCAGATAATTTATATTACAAAGCAATCGGATGAACTAGACGACGTCTTAACATTTGAACTATGTCCCTTTCCATTACCTCTTTTTTGATGAAGCTGTAATGCGTAAAGGCACAAAATCCTCTTTATACAAAGGTTTCAAGCCATGTACACGGGATTTTAATGCTGAAAGCGGTGTGTATATTATTGATGGAGGATACTTGCTGCACAGAGTCATCTGGAAAAGGGGTTCAACTTTTCCATCAATTTGTAATAATTATGTGACATATGTTTGTACAAACTACAAATCAACTGCTCTAATAATTTTCTATGGGTATCCTGAAAATGAAACAGTAGGAGGCACTAAATGTGCAGAATGGGCCAGAAGAGCACAGAAACAAATGTCAAGTGAAGTAATATTTGATGAAACGATGGTACGAACTGTTTCCTAAGAAAAATTCCTGGCCAATCCGAAAAACAAGGATAGACTCATTTCTATCCTGATGAACAAGTTCTCCTCAGTAAACATGATATACAAGAAGGCAGACGAAAATGCTGATAGTTTAATTGTGAAAACTATAGCTTTGGCCCCAACACATCCGTCTGTGGTTGTCATAGGTGAAGATATCGAACTTTTTGTCATCTTAATTGGCATTTGTACCTTTGACAATGTATATTTCCTAAAACTAGGAAAAGGAAAATCGCTGAAAAGATATTTTCTCCTCATACAGTTTTAGAAAAAACAATCGCCGACAATATTTTATTCATACATGCCATGAGCGGATGTGACACCACATCAGCTGTTTTTAATTATGTTAAATTGAAGTTTGTGCAGACTTTGAAAAACAATAATGATCTCTTCAAAGTAATTGAAATTTTTAAGAACCCGGATATGACCCCTGAAGCTGTTGTGGATGTAGGGAACCGCTTTCTTGTGGCATTGTATGGCTACCCAATAACTACCTCCGATACTCCATCCTTGAATAATCTTTGCTACAAATGTTACATGAAATCTTCATTTAACAAGAGTAGCAACATGGCTTCGCTTCGCAGCTGCCCACCACAATAAAAAGAGACCTGGAGAATGGGAAAAACTCTGAAGTCCCCCGCACCTGACTCTATCCTGTACGCAAGATAACCTGCAAGTGTAAGAAGAGGTGCACAGGAAATTGCAGCTGTAAGAAGGTCAGACTGTTTTGTTCAATGTTGTATCCTCATTGTTGGGGCAACTGCAATAACAGAGGGATTCAAGTAATTAATAGTGATGAGGATGATGATGGTGAACCAATACTGTCCGATGATTTAGTTGAGGCGTCTTTATCTTTGCATGTGGAGGAAGACACAGGTGATCTTTCAAAAAATATTGGACCATAAGCTTCAAAGCGACCAAGATAAAGTGGAGAGACTATGTAATGTATGCAGATGCCAAGATCATACTTATGACTGTAGTTGTATTATTATTAAGTTAGTATGACTTTTAAAGTTTAGATTGCTACTTTTTTTTCATGTCATTTTTTTTCTTGGTTGCTATATACCAAGTAATTCAAATTAATTAATAGAAATTAATAAAGTTTAATTAAAAACCACACTAAGTACTTTTAGTTGTTTGTAAAATAACATTTATTGTGAAAGTGAATCTAAGTTTCCATCAACATCAGCCTTTTAGAGCTAATCAAGGAATTTCATTCATAACTAGCACTTATGTCCGGCGTTGCTCGGGACTAAATTACCTTCATGTCTAATATAACAGATGAAAAATTTATTTGAAAAAGGAACATTATGGTAGAAAAAGTGTATTAAATAAGTAAAGTATATTAATAGTAAGATAGCAAATTTTAGTGCATACAGATAGGAAGATTTGTTATTTTTCAAACCGTGCTAGCAGGCAAGTCAAACTTTAGCCAAACTTCAACCAGTTATGGCGCCTAAACGGTAAGCGTAACGAAAAAATAGTACGGACACAAATTGTAGGAAATTTTGTGCTGATTATTTTGATATATGATGATGCTATAAAAAAGTTGATAGCTTTTGAGTTATAAGCAAAAAACTGGGGGGGGGGATCCATTTTTTTCATGTTTTTTGGCTATAATTAAAATTCCAACAAACATTTTTGGTGGGAAACCTCGGATTCGTAATCAGCACCCCAAAAAACATATAGGAGCAAAAAATTACGACTCCACCAGAATTTGTTTTTAAAAACTACCTAATGACTTTACTACAATAACAAGTAACATCAACTTCTTCATATAACAGATAGCAAGTTCTTCCAACTCCTTAGAATTGTCAGGGGTACCTTCCGACAAGCTGAGATTAAAAGTCGGTGTGCCAGTACTATTGATACGTAACTTCGATTTACCGAGACTGCGCACGGTTACAAATTGCACTCCTAGGTCCAAACGTCGTGAGTGTGTTTAAAAACGAGAATGTTTTAATTTCATGCATTCCGATAATACCGAAGGAATTACCATCCAAGTTCAAAAGGTAAAAATTCCCTTTAAAATTAGCATTTGGCAGGCTCAGGGCCAGACATTCAAAGGTGGCGAAATAACTAAAATAAATTAAAATTGCAGACGATGTTTTAACACGATGACAATAGGAAATTAAAGAAACCAAAGAAAAAAATTGTGTCACTGACGAATTTACACTTGAACTAGCAAAGTTCAACACTATAAATTTGATAAATTTTTAGATTTTCTGTTATCCAAATACTTAAAGGCAAACAAACAATACCATCAAGCGACAGAAATAGTTAAAGTTTTTATTACTTAAATATGAATTTAACTTCTGAACATACCCTAAGATTGTTTTATCAGCATTATGAAAACGAATATCCAACATGGGACTTTCGAGTAACAAAGCAAGTACCCTATCGACTGGACTGTCTCAATTTATCTGTCCTTTCCTCCCATGGCCACTGGCCCTATTTTCTCCCTTTCTTAGATGTTATTTCTTTCAAAAGCGGACAACAAATGATGGAACTGCTGTCTTTGTTTGCAAGGTCTACAAGGCGATGGGTGGTCGGGAACGACGCGATTCACTGTCAGAAATTCTCAGAATAAGGGACAGTAGAAATTGTTCAACCAGTTTGTATGCACTCATCTCTACACTAATCATTTCTCTGTTGACGACGGACTTTAGAGAACGCCATTTGAAATTCTGTACCTTGTAATGATAACTTTCTTCAAAAGTGAGTGCACTTACATTGAATATTTTTGATTTCCGAAAAATTCACTGATCTACAAAAAAAAATTTTTTTGAGCCCTGATACCATTCCTGCTGATTCTTACGTAAAATGACCTTCTGAATCCGAATATGATCCCCATTTTGCTCCATAACCCACCATATTTTCGGGACCCCCTAGTTTTATCGCTGTTCTGTAATTTTATTGCCATGAATTTGATTTGGGGGAACAGGATTATTTTAACACTTAAATTTAAAAATAAAACATAATATATAATAAATAATAATAATAACAGATAATATAATATCAAATATAATGAATATTTTATATTATATTGATTTATAATAAAGTACCTTCATCTGGTGCTTGCTTTTCTCTTGTACCCTGAAGTAGAAATTTCTCGTACCAATGACCAGAAGTATTGTGCCCAACATGCATTCCCTGAAAATCTCCTCTCGAACTGAGCAATGTCTTGATGGAACCGTTCCTCGTATTCATCCGAAACTGCTCCAAAATTTTCAGGGAAAAAGTCCAGGTGTGAGTGAAGGAAAAGCATTTAAGCGATATGTTGCATCGTATGGCCTTGTACGCCGACAGCAATTCCTCGACACGAGCGACAAAATCATAACTTTTTCTGTTACCAAAAACTTCACACACACGTTTTTGAATGCAAACCATGCTTGTTTTTCTTTGCGATTCAGCTGTTTTATGAACGTCGAATCTTTAAAAAGTTGTCTAATCTGGGGGCCGACGAAAATTCCTTCCTGGAGTTTAGCTTCACTAAGACGAGGAAATTTAGTTTTCAAAAAGTTAAATCCATCACCTGTCTTATCCATTGCTTTTACAAACTGTTTGATCAATCCGAGTTCAATGTGCAAAGGCGGCAAGTAAATATTTTCCTTCTGGACAAGAGGATCGTGAACGACACTGACCGGGAGTAAAAGTTTCTCGGCGAGGTCATTTCCGTAGGATGTAATGCTTGTCTCGGGCTAAGCTGTCCCATTCACATAGGAAGCAGCAGTATTTTGTGTAGCATGTTTGCAGGCCCGTGAGTAGAGCAACAACTTTTAAGTCAGTGCAATGTTTCCAATTATAGTCATGATAACAGATTTTATCAAGGATTCGGCTGATGTTTTCGAATGTCTCCTTCGTATCCACAGAGTATGCAACCGGGATTGATGGTAAATCATTTCCATTGGCCAACAGGATATCTTTCAAGCTTGTCTTCGATGAGTCTATAAACAGTCTCCATTTGTGTGGTTCACATGGCGTCTTCAGTTCTATCATCAATTCATTTGAATTAGGGCTGAACACTAAGACTTCATCTTCCGAAAGGAGTAATTTCAGGGTTGACTGTCTGGTCCTATAAGAAGAGATTTTTACGAACTTTCCTAAGAGATTCCACTGCTGAAGTCAGGATCCAAGAAGTTGAGATTTACTCTTATGTAACTCCAAATCCCGGACGAGATCATTTAATTCTGGTTGAGTAACGAGGTGTTGTTGTCGATGAACTAAATCAGATCGATACACTTCATCATCATAGGTGGACGTTGATGGTCCAGGTTGTGTCTCAAAGTCTTTCAAATCCGTTTCTGGCTGTAGAGTATAGGTTTTGGGGTCACTGGGATTGGCTAAGATTCGTTGTGAGGAACTAGTCTTACAGCTAAAGGGACATTAGGATACTGAATTGTGGACTTACTTTTGCTAGAGAACCCGACGATGGAAGTCATACAAAAGTAACAATCTGTGAGATGAGTTCGAGGTTCGTAGCCAAACCATGTGCACAGAAAAAGGCATTGATTTACGGGTACCTTTGAT
The DNA here is from genome assembly GCA_013235015.1 of Araneus ventricosus. Classification (NCBI taxonomy): domain Eukaryota; kingdom Metazoa; phylum Arthropoda; class Arachnida; order Araneae; family Araneidae; genus Araneus; species Araneus ventricosus. The sequence continues at coordinate 13,206 of BGPR01006755.1, read as the reverse complement.
CCATCTGGCCAAGCTACTGTAAAAAGTAGTGCAGCACAACTTTGGAGCTCAATCCTTGTCCAGATCGCAAATTTGGCAATCAAAGTAAAAATGATAAGCAATTTTAAGAAACGGAGAAAGGGATTTTAGTTGCGTTTTTTTAAAGTCTAATAATCACCGCAAACATAGCAGAAGCTATCGGGATGTTTTCATACTCGAGTGGCATAATAAAATTAAACGGTAAATCAATGCTCGGCATTAATAACAACTCTCACTCACGTACTGTATTCATTTTATAAAGCCGGCTAAAAAAATTGGATCGTTTAACAAACTTTAAATAACTTGGAAACACAGAATCACAGCCTAGAACACCGCAAATTCGACTCTCCGATCGCGAAACATGTGCTGAGGGAAGATAACGATACACGACTACATTGATAAGAGCAATGAACTTTGAAACGTGTCATAGCAGGAGATCTACTGCGCAAAACACGAAGCGTGGGAGTTATTCAGAGCGGCAACGTTGTATAGTGAATCTTCCATACTTTCTTGTGAGGGCTTCGCGACCTCTTCTTCCTCACCCGCTTTTAGCCAAAATTGTTGCTATATATTTTTAATAATTTGTTGTTTGGGTGAGGAAAGGCTGAGGGCTGGAAGCTGGAATATGTAGAGAATAAATGAAAAAATTGCGAAAAAAACAACAGAAAAATCGATCATTAGTATTGATTGATTTTTAAATTTAAGGGGGAAAATCCTCACAAATCTTCTCCCTTGCTACAAATGTTACAATATTTTAGAACTTTTTAACTCTGCATCTCCTCAGAAGACATTTAACGGTTAAAATAATCCTTCCCCCTCCAAATCAAATTCATGGCCATAAAATTACCGAACAGTGATAAAAATAGGGGGGCGTCCTGAGAAAACGGTGGGTGATGGTGCAAAATGAGAGTCAAATTTGGATTCAGGAGGTCATTTTACATAAGAATCTGCAGCATTAGTGTCGGGGCCGATTTTCATGCAGAGCAGTGGTTATTAATTCGAGAGTTGAATGATGGTTCGATTATCTTAATGATTTGATACTTTTTAGTAAACGTTGAATTTTAAAAAGTCGCACGTGCCGATAGTGACAACAAAAAAACATTTTGCTTCATTCATCGGTTTTTTCCTCTACCCTTTTTCAGCATAAAAGTTCTTTACAGAAATGATTCGACTAATCTGCTCTATATCAGATACAGGGTAAAATATGGAAACATCTGATTTTATTTACTGTCATAGTCACCACGGCTCTACAGAGAATAAGGCGAGATGGACCATGCCAGGAGAGCAAGCAGAGGGCAGGGGAATCAAAAATGATCATTAAGAGACAAGATTTAAGAGACTGGTACGACTTGGTGTGTAAATAAAAAGGAATTCTAGAATAGGCCTTCTGTGACTATAAACGCTACTGGGATTGTTAGGTCTTGTGCCTATAGATAGCTAGTAATTTTTGGTGGTGATGGGCCGAAAGAGGATTATTTTTTATGTACGAGAATATAAAATTAGGTCTATCTGAAAAATGTATGTAGCTTTAAGAGCTGATATACCCGGCGTTTCTCAGGATAAAAATATTTTCAAGATGACATTAATTTTATAAGTAATATTTAAATACTCTTGGTAACATTCAGTAATGCATTATTTAAAAGAGAAAACTACAAGAACACATTCTCATTAATGATGTTATCATCTTAACTGGCACAAATTTTATATTATGAGCTTACAAATTAGCTATCAGGTGAACTCGGTTAACCTTAGTTCTATTCAAGATTTGGTTAAATCATAAGGGAAAAAGAGTACTTATCTTTGTGCTCTGAGTGGAAAAAGGAAGGCTAGCAGGTAAGTCGTTCTGGTGTTTGGCCATCTCGTAATTTCAGTTCTACTGACGTAATTCATCAATTTTTTATGCGCTGGGGCGGCATATAATGGGACTAAGCACGGATACTTGAGGCTCACCATGTGTGGTCACGACTGGCTCTCCTTTACACATCTTCGAACACTACTCGTTGGCGAAGACAAATACAGGCGGTCCTCATGAGAGTCAGATCGGCCGATGCAGTCAATTCTTGACATCACACGTGCACATTTGTTTTTGACGGCGAGCCTATGGGGCTCCTACTGCGTAAATGGCGAATTATTTTGCTGTTCCTCACGGCAATTATTGGCTGTAGTTTCCAGGTACAAAAATCAAATCCACTATCGCTCACACGACTTACAATAACAATTCGGCATTTTCACGCAAATAAAAGATTTTACTCTCTTTGCTCCTTCCCGAAAAGAGTCTTAATTCGAGCTTTAGGACAAGCTTAACCTCATCTGTCCCAAAAATTATTCTTCCAAAATAATCGGCGTCGCACTTTTCTGGTCTCAGCGAGCCCAGGAAACCATGAGTCAAAATCCCTCTCTTAGCTGGGCAGGATAATTTCTTTTTCCTTGTTTCACCTCCCATCATTTTAATCTCTCCTCCTCTCCCTCTCTCTCCTTTTATGTTAGGGTAGACCGGGGCTAGTTGGGCCGTTTTTTCTTCTAAGAATTTTAAAAAAATTACAATGCAATATTTTAAATTTTTTTTAATGCAAACACTATCATTGTACCTTCAGGAAGAATTCATCATAATAACATTTGAAAATATTGTTGTTGTTGTTACTAATCCCTCTCTGTCTAGCGGCAGCTAGACACCATCCATGAGCCCACTCACCCTCAAGAAATCGAGAGCAAGCAAAGGATCCGTCTCGAAAGTCTCCCTAGATTTTGAAAATATTAACTATTAATATTAATTTATAAGCTTAAACTGATACCAAGTCGCGTGGCCCAACCTGCCCCGACTACGGGGTAAGTTGGGCCACATCACGGGGTAAGTTGGGCCGCATCACTTATTTAATATTCTGGTAAGGTAGAACTGAAGAAACATAAAAAAAAATCTTATCATATTTTACTTTTCATTTCCTGCGAATGATAATACAAGATATCCCAAAGGAAAATCTCTTTCATGCACCATTCCTTGATGAAGCTATAAAATTATAAAATTAAGTGAAGCAAAAAAACCAAGAAATTGAAAATACAAAATTAATAAGTTTTATGTGGAAAACAGAATTAAATGACTGCATCGTCACAATTTTCATCATTACAGCTTCACTTCTAAAACAGCAATTTTCATTGCTTAAGAAGAAGCATTCCCTCTATCCGATTTTCTAACATAATGACGAAACATCTTAGAAGGTAACCCTGCAAGAGAAACAAAGAAGCATGTTGTGATTATCTCAAAAAAAATTTCCATATTGTTATATTTAAGGCAGATAAATAATAATATTATTATAATATAAATTATAATACTAATTTAAGGAATAATATAAATAATATTAATTCAAAAAATAATATAAATGATATTATTAATTTAAATAAGTAAATAATAAATAATTTTAATAATATAATTAATATTAGTTTTCACAGTTAGGTTACAGATACAAATCCGGTGCATTTTTATTCAACAAGAACTGAGATACAATTTTTAAATTTATCGTAAAATAATAACAGCGCATTCTGTTTTGCACTTTTTTAATGGAGATGGAATCAGCTTAGATTTTCTTAACAATTATCTTGCATTTTAAATTTGGTGCATAACCCATAAATTCAGATATATTTATATATCGCTATATTTGCAGCAGCATTGATTCAGATATATTTTACAGCAACATTGAATCATTATAGTTATTCATAATGGACATGCCATATATTAATTCGGCGTAATTCCATCTTAAAATTAAAAGAACATTTTAAAATCTTTAAAAAATATTACTAACACTGAACTTTAAATTCTATATACATTTCAATTTAAAATATTTTAGCAAAAATATTGGCTTTTATTAACAATGGGATATTTGATATGATTTCAATTTGCAAATTTTAACTTTCATCAATACTTTTTTCCTTTGAATATAGAAGAAATCAAAAAAAGAATAAATATACATGAAATTGAAAGAACGGTTACATAAATGAATTGATTTCGAGACTTCATTCGTTACAATTCGGCTTTGGAGATACTACGTGTTACGTTCGCTCGTCATTTCCACAGGAACAACATTCTACGGGGCAAGTTGGGCAGCTGGCCGAACGTGCCCCATGCGAAGTGGCCCAACTTACCCCATGTCACCATTTTTGTTTCCGATGGATGTACGAATTTACTTTGAAAGTATTTAATTAAACAAACATACCCTACAGTAACTATGAACAGTTATCTTTCAGAATATTATTTGTAAAAATGGAAATTGTAATATAAAAACATAGAAAAATAAGATTATTTATAAGGAAGGAAAGTTACTCACCTTGGTAAAAATTTGAAAATTCCAGCTAGTTCGTTAATAGACGCTGCTATTCCAATGACCTTTACGGGAAAGAAGGGAGGGTGAATGACACATACTTGTTTGGAGTAACAGCGCTATCTATCGGAAAATATTTAAAATAATCCGACTGACCCAACGTGCCCCTGTGACCAACTAGCCCCGGTCTACCCTACTCTATTTGTTTTAAAATCATTATATCTCGCCCGAACACCAGATAGAAAACCGTCTAGCACTTTTCCCTTTTCTCAGAGCAGCCTGAAAAAAAATCGCCAAAAACAAACTTTTTTAGAACAGGGGTTGAATTAATTATTTGTCGCCAAGAGTGATCAAGCAAAGCAAACCATTTCAAGAACGCCCCTACTATCACCAATTTGCCCATCTCACACTGACATAAACTCTTCATAGCAAATCAGGGAACTTAATCTTATCTCCTACTTTTCAGTGGTCAGGGAGTGGACACAAGGTGGACAAGACCCTTCTTTGACCAGGAGACTCATTAAGATTAAATCAATCACACGCATAATTGACATGTGAAAAGGAAACTGTTTGTTGGTGAAAAGGAAACGAACCATGGGAGATCCGACAATTTCCTCAAGTTCTTGTTATCGATTTTCCGAATAGTAGCACTGACAGAGAACTGCACTTGATTAGATATTCTTTCCCATGCAAAAGATGGATTAGAATGAATCATAACAGCAGGGAGGTCTGAAAAAAATATGTACTTCACGGAATTAGGGGAACGATAATAACTTAAAATGTAAGAGCACAATTCAGAACCTCTTTAAGGAGGGTTGGTCCAAAATGAAACCCAAATCTTGCAAAACAAGGTAATCAGATTAATTGTAAATTTTTTGTCTTTTTGAATAACCACTAAATTCATATCTCACTGAACTTTTATCAAAGTATGACTGTCCAATTAATTATCCTCCAAAGCTTAAAAACAAAATTAAACATTTTTCAGGTGATAAAAAATATAATTCTTCAAAAATAAGTTAATGAAACTCTACACCGCCTCTTTGCAACGGTTTTAGTGATCTTTTTTTGCTTCAGATGATGATTGCGATACTGGTCAGTCAGTTTCACGACGGTAAAATGCAACTACAAAGATAGTGGCCATCTATAAAGTACATTCTATAGCTAAGCCTCTCTGAACGATGTATATTGAGAAATGACATCCTCATTCCAGCCTTAACGGGATCTTCAAGAATGATTAAAATCTGAGGACTCTCGGTGTTCCCTGGCTTGCACAGAAGTTGTGTTATTGTAAAATAAAACTGCTCATTCCAGCCTTAACAGGATCTCCAAGAGTGATTAAAATCTGGGACTCTCGGTGTTCCCTGGTTTGCACAGAAGTTGTGTTATTGTAAAATAAAACTGCTCATTCCAGCCTTAACAGGATCTCCAAGAGTGATTAAAATCTGAGGACTCTCGGTGTTCCCTGGCTTGCACAGAAGTTGTGTTATTGTAAAATAAAACTGCCTCTTCCAGCCTTAACAGGATCTCCAAGAGTGATTAAAATCTGGGGGCTCTCGGCGTTCCCTGGCTTGCGCAGAAGTTGTGTTATTGTAAAATAAAACTGTTTTCGATTTTGTAAAGGATTGGTTTATTCCAGAACAAGTTGAAAAGTTTATAGGTTCTTCCCTTTCTAGCTTAGAGAATACACGTCTACTGTAGTGAGATGGATACTGTATGGTTATGCATTTAAAAACTAGAAATTTATATGGTTTCTTCAAAATAATATTGAAAATATGTAAATATATCATTATTTCTTTTGAATATGCGCCCTTGACTCCTGCGCCATGTCCTAGGTTGTCCTAATGTGTAATCTGGTCCTGATAACCAGTGTTTAGATTCAGGTGTCATCCATTGATTATTTTAATAGAAGACAAAAGCACTTTTGCTGTTTAAAATAAAGTAGGGAAATATGTTATTATATCCTTTAATAACCCTTTGGCTAAAATTTATTGTAATCATTTAATTAAAATAGCTTACTCCTCCTAAATTGGATTTGCAAAATATCAAAGCAAAAAAAAAATAAAAGGACACTAAACCCAGCCAATGTAAGACCAAAAAGTATAAAAACTTATTATACTTATCATTTATACAATTTGTGAAGAAACAAAAGGGAAGAGGAAGTGATACAGAATATAAAATGTCACACTTAGGTTTATGCGTTGCGTGCTGAGGTGAATTTGAAAATAAAAAAATTACCTTTGCTTTAATTGTGTTTAAAGAAATTGATTGACCAATCTGGATAACCATTGGTGCAATCCAGGCAACAGGCTTCCAAGATTGGACCGATGTCACTTTTTATAAGTTGCTGTTTTTCTAATTTAATGTGATAATTATGTTGCCGGAGTATAATTAAAAAATTTACTTCCAAAAACTTCTCAGGGTAGCGACTGGCAGGTAACAATGTTTCGGCTTCGGAACCAAGGGTTCTAGATTCATAACTAAGAACTACATTGGATACGTTCTATATGCGCGTCAAACTTCGCCCCTTCCTTCTTCGATTACAGAATGCCAGAAAATCTTTCATACCCGTGTTTTTTACAAGAGTTCATGACATTCTTAATGACTTAAATTTACTTCATCTGCATGTAACCCCAGAGCCGAAAAGTAATTTTCCTCCTTGGGGAATTCCAGTGGTGCAAGTTTTAAATCCCTTTCAAACTTTTATCAAATCCGACACGGATGATATCATTTATCAACAAATTTTCATTGAACACAGACAGGAATATAATGATTTTATTTGAAAGATATACGGACGGTTCAAAATCAGCTGATCATGTTTCATTTGCCGTTGTATTCCCTTACACAACTTTTTTTTTAAACTTAATTCATCTTGTTCAGTTTTCACGGCAGAGATAACTGCTGTTTTACTTGCTTTGGAAAACGTATCTGATTGCATGGAAAGAAAGTTTATCATCTACTCGGATTCACTTAGTGTTTTAGAATCTCTGAAATCATTTTATATGCATTCTCACCACCATCCTTTAGTTTTAAATGTTTTACATCTTTTAAATAAACTTGCATCTCGTGATTTTAATATTTTATTGTGTTGGGTGCCATCCCATGTTGGGATTGTGGGTAATGAGGAAGCAGACAAGGCCGCCAAATTGGCGAGTACTCAGACTAATTCTACTGTCCCTTTGACTGATTTTAAAAAGTATGTAAAAGTACTCTTTTATTCAAAATGGCAGAGACAATGGGATACGGAGACGGAGAACAAGCTTCACGCTGTTAAACCCCACGTGTAACCTTGGCCTTCTCTAATGAACAGGAAAGCGGATACGCTTCTCACAAGACTGCGAGTGGGTCACACTCGATATACCCATCACCATCTACTATTCGGAGAACAGGCACCAATGTGTTCCCAATGCAATTGCAGTATGTCAGTCCTCCACATATTGTCTGAATGTCCGAATTTTAACTCGCAACGTTTAAATCTTTTTAGGCCCAACTCTGTTGATTTATCTCTTTTACTTGGCAAGACTCCACATGTGAACCTTTTTGCTTTTTTGCGGTCAATTGGTTTTTATACACATATTTAAGCAGCGCTCCTTTTCGTTGTTTCTTTCCATTGTTTTTTATATATTAATTGCATACTTTTATCTTGACGGATCCTTACATAGTTTGGCGCAGCATGGTCAAATCTATGGTTCTTGCGCCAAAAAACCAAACTCAAATCAAACCAAACTCAAAACTCTATATGCGCGTTAATACGCTGGTAAATGCCCTACTGCTTATGTGGTACGGAAGTTTGAAAGAGGGTGTATTCACTGATGGGCCGTCTTCGACAGGGCAGAAAATCTCGAATATTTTCCCAAAATAGCCACCGTGTTGCTTGAAATAGGATATAGATATAAGGAAATTATATTTCAATGACATTTAAATGCGATTCATAATATTCAATTTTTTGTTACAATTGAAAGTAGTAGGGAACAATATGGAAGAGCTCAGTCGATTAACAAGATTCCATTAAACTTCCATCTATGAGTAGATTTCCAGGAGCTAGTTTTTGACTGTCTTTTATAGATTACGAAGTATACAAAGAAATATTACTGTAATTATCAAAAGCAAAATTCCAACACGATCTCCAGATGAATCAGGAATTCACGAGGCCAAAACATCCAAGCGTTTAATGTCTCTGACCATGATAACTCAAAAAAGAAATGAGCTAGTCAAATAAAGTTTGTAATGAAGTTTTTACACAGAAATACCAGGGATCCTTTGGTCAAAATCTGTCAAAAGAAGTCTTTCTAGTGTAGACAAGATAAATGATTCGCAAGAGCCCATATACTGGCTATATATAAGGGCCAAAAAAGCCCTTAAAGGATAATAAAGTATAAAAGAGGTCCAGAATAAATTAAGAAAGCAATAAGGAAGATAGATTAAATTTCTTTTCACTTTACTAAATTTGTAGCCATATAACCAACTTTGGATCAAATTCATCTATGAGTTCAGACTGTTGATCTGTATTTGTTTGTTGTGAAAATTTGAAGATTCCAGTAAGATAACTAAATTGTCTGGGCTCAGATAGATAAATAAAATTTTACTATGCAATTTTAAAATTTAACTTGCACTATACATAGATTGTTCAGCTTAGTCGGTAAACGGAAATATATCTAAATACACACATGGTTCTGTTTACTATACTATGAATGTGGATATACGAATGCTGTAGTTTGCTAGTATGTAAGAAAATCAAGAGAGATTACACTTCTTCATATTTATGGCTATCTATATAGGCCTCGGGATTTAACTGCGTCAAGATAGTTTCCAATATTGATCTACAGAATCTCCCTTTTAATAGAACATCATCAGGAACACTTCCTAACTTATAAAATTTTTGCCGTCTAATTATTAACGTTCATTGTATACTAGGTTGGATCGAAAAAAATAAATATTTTTTTCGCAACGCTTTAGTGCGGAAAAGTTGCCTATTGTAATAAGAAGAAAAAACGGCATAAAAAAATTTAAATCTGTTAACATCTTCCGTTCGCGCATCGTACTTAAAATGAATGAAAAATTGCAAAAATCGCGCCTTTTTCGTAAATTTTTAAGTTAGTTAAAACTTTAAAAATAAGCACGCTTTAGTTTTTTATGCCTGTTTTAGGGTTTAAATACCCTAAATAAATTAAATTCTGATCAATAATCTAATTTTTTCTGTTCGCGCAACGTCTTAGAAAAACAGAAATTTGCCAATATTTCGCAATTTCCACTGAGCAACTCTTCGTTCGTTTTGGTAGAATAAAACGAACCAGAACTCACTTGAATTAAATTGAACTGGTTTCAATTAGATTCAACCGTGGCGTGGTCCCTCACGACCCATTCTGCCGCACACGTTCAGGCACCAACTCGGGTTTCTACTCGCCAGTCGCCACCACCCACTACGACCTTCATGTCAGTCTTTCTCTGTCTGTTACAAGTGGTACACGCTTTAGAGCTGTGTGTGTGACGTGTGCGCTGTGCATTGTTTTGTGTCATGTTTGTTTAATGTTTATTCTAACAACATTAGCTAATGATGAATGAGAATGAAGTTGTAGGGTGTCATAACACTGTAACCAACATTGGATGGAAGAACGGTGTCATCCACCGAATAGAAAATCATGCAGGACCCCCTCTACAGTGGAGCATATGCCTCCTGCATTTTAATGAGCTTCCTTTTCACCTCATTTTCCAACACGTTGACGGTCAAACTGCAGGGCCTAGATCTCTTAGTGGGCCTATGGGCAGCAGCTCGCTTGCGATGAAAAACTCCCGATTCTCGTCGATTATGAACCCATAGATTGTTCGATTCCTGATATAGACAGCAATTTGTTGAGCAAAGACCAACAGTATTTGTTGGACATTTAAAATTCAATCACCTTGGAAAATTGTCCAGAAGAGTTGGCAAATCGGACCCTGGTTCTTTGTTCCATTCCAGATGGCTACTGCGGCCAACCGAGTCTTTAGGTTATATATAAGTTCATCAGATCCATCTTGAAACTTAAAAGAAATAGTTGGCTTCAAAGTTTCAGTTTCAATACGCTATAATTAGTTCCTGAGTAACGACCATCGTCCAATACTTTCCTGACGGACAGTCGGACAGCCATTGAAAGCCGGGATAAATGTTATTGAAAAATTATAAAAATTACTAACAATATATAGCAAAACCTGTGTATAATCATACTGCCCCTGATAATAAACCTGCTTATAACGATATTTACTTTAGTCCTGGCAGAATTTCTAGTAATGAAGCTGCCTACGGCGATAATCACTTTTCAGATGCACTTGTCTACATTGGCGGCTCGTCAGCTCAGAAACAAGCAGTGCTGGAAAAGTTTTATAGACCTAAGTTGTAGGAAATTTTGTGCTGATTATTTTGGTATATAATGATGATATACTAAAAATTGATAGTTTTTGAGTTATAAGCAAAAAAAATGGAGAAAATTTGTTTTTGTTTTTTGGCTATAACTAAAATTCCAACAAAAATTATTGGTGGCAAACTTCAGAATCGTAATCAGCATCCGAAAAAACATCAAGAAGCAAAAAATTACACCTCCTCCAGAACGGATTTAAAAAAAAAAAAACGACTTAACTACTAAGAAAAAGCGAAAAAGGAGCCAAATGAGGAAATCGCGCCAAATGAGAGCTGAAAAAATGCAGATCAAATGAATGCAATTTCAAGCGGAGAAAGGGTCGTTTTCTCCCTCTTCGCGATGCTCTTTGCGTTAATATCGAATCCTTAGGAGGGGCAAAACTTGATGCAGCTCTGGTCTGTCCCTTTTTTAAATTCTTGATTGATTTTTCGTCTTCTTTTTACATGTTTTATTACTTTTTTGCCATTTTAGTTGATCACTAAATTCTCAATGTGGAAAAAAAGCCAATTAGAATAAAAACGAAAATACAACCTTTTAAAATAATTTCAGGGGGGACTGCAGCTCTGCAGCTCCTATGGACGAGCCGCCACTGCTTGTCTATAACGGTAAATTTATCATTTTAAAAAGCTGGTACTGTGCAATCTCGTATTCCCTCCTCTTTAAAAATGACGGCATCTTATGGTCCAGAATATGAGATAACGTGGAGGGGGTTAGTGATTGGAATTTTCACAGATGTTTGTTGACTCTGCCTTTGAATGAGCACAGACTTTTTTCATTCGGAGTTACGACATTGGACCAATCACTTCCTCCCTGAAATTCGTTTTCAATGTGTTAGAGCTTTGAATGTAGGATTGCTTGGCGAAAAACATGGGATTTTGAAGGCAAGATTAAAATAATTTAGGAAATTTATAAAAGCCCAAAGCAAGTTGATGCTGTTAGAAAGTATGAGATTTCTCAGTCAAAGATAGCTACTTTTTGAAAATAAAAATAAAATATATTAAAATTGCTGTAGACGAAGGTAAAGGGATAGCCAATTGAAACGATTTAACTCTCTGAACCCGGTTAGATTGAGAATTCCAGAACCTCAAAACATACACGGAAAAAGAACGGAATCCTCCCTCAGAATTTCCAGAAGAACGGCACAGAATTTGGGCGATTAATTGTCAGGAACTACTCTTCTCCCTTAAAACGCACTCAGGCACCGGAAACCGCCCGAGTCCAATCCTCTGTCGAATGGGACGGCTTGAGGCGAGATAGGGTTCACAGAGTTAATGGCGGCGTAAAGTGCCGCAATGGCGATGTTCGCAAAATTTTTAGCTAAAATTTTCATTTTGGAGTCCTTAAAACAAGTTTAAATTATTTAAAGTTTATTAAATACAATAATATATCTGTAAGTGTTTGTAAGATGAATTAGTAAACTCAATAAAATTTGCTAGAATATTGGTATATGCGCATGAGCATAAACAATCAAACAATCTACAACGATAACCTGTCTATAACATTTCACAGGAGGTCGCGGTGGCCTAGTGATAGGGTATCGATCTAGGAACCTGTGGGCTTCTAGGTTTGAAACCCGATTCCAATGAAGATCCGTCGTGCATTGGGCCTGTTGCACGTTAAATCATGCGCAGGGGGCCAAAAGTCCTCCCGTTGGTGTGGTGCGGAAGTTTGAAGAGGGGTGCCAGCTAAGGTGTCGTTCTCATCATCTGACCGCGGTTCAAAATTACGAGATCAGCCCAAGAATAGCTCTCAAGTTGCTTCAAAACCGGACGTTAATATAACTAAACCAAACTATAACATTTCACGAATTTTTTAACATCGGAGATAAGCATGAGATCGTATGTCCCTACTAGAAGTGAAAAAAGTTCAGAAATGTTCGTTATTGACAGGAAAAAATTCATTTGAATCTTCCCCTTTGAAATTTCAAAAAATTGAGATAGGTGATGTTGCTTGCTATGAGACAATACTTTTCATCCCCATATATAAAAGTTATCTCGTCCAGTCCATCGTCCGCAAGCGAAGCCAAGTGTTGTTAGTACTAGCTATCTATAGGCGCAACAGCAAAGATTTAAATCAGCTAGCGTAGGCTTATTCTTGAATTTTCTATTTCTTTTTGACGTAGTTTTACGTCTCTCCATAGTGGTTTAATGGTGTGTCGGAAAAGGAAAAAATTATGACGTTTTTCGCTTTAAAGTTAAACACTTATAGCTCCGCAACCAAATAACACAGAGAGTTGGTTTTAGTTTCATTTAACAGTGAAATGCGGACACTGAAGATTGAAGAAGTTTAGAATTTGGAATTACGGTTTAGTCACAGTCAAGCTGCAAAGTTGGTGAAAATCAAGAATTTTGATGACGTCACAGCGACCGATGCGCGCGCACGCATACTAAGGCAATTCATTCATCGATCCCTCGACATACTGCTCAAGAATTGTTGAATTACGTCGAATTTCGTGCTAAAGTTAAACGCTTATAGCCCCGCAACCAAAT
>BGPR01006754.1:48214-69384 GCA_013235015.1 Araneus ventricosus | reverse complement strand
CAGATGAAACTTAAAAAAATAATCAATTTTTCAACACATAAATAAACTTAACGCCTAATTTAAGATTCATTGGAACTCATTAGTTAAATAAATTGCTATTTCCATATACATAATGGTGAAAAGGAATTTCGTAAAAGGTTCACACCAAAGAAAATATTTGTGTTACATCCTACAAATAATGGTTTTAAGTTTCAACAATAAAAATGAAATGTTTTAAAATTTCCAAAAGATCGCTTCAATTAAACAGAATCGTGTAGGCGTTATTTCCAGTTTAATCATGTTCTTTAAAATTTAAATATGTCTTCGTATATAAATTTAAAAGGGAAAAGCATTAAAAGCTTTTAATGAATAATTTGCCATTAAATCGGTGAAGCCTTTGTTTTCAGAATGAATAGCTTACACCTTTCATAAATTTCCTATTTTCAGTTTATAATTCTCAAGGAATTTTGTTATTTTACGGAAATGAATTTCAAATTCCATTTTTCTATAGAATGGAAGTTTCATTTTCCCATTTTTACTTAAGAAAACATAATGGTGTTTTCGTCTGTTTTTTTGTTCTAAAAATTGTTAAGCAAAAGATATTATCTACAACAAATTGCAAATACATTTCAGATACTAAGTAATCAAAAGAAAATATCTCAAAGTGCAGGTTTTTCGAACATTAAGGCGAAGCTCTTATTAAATATTTTAAATATTTGTATAATGTTTTTAAACACTTTGCGACGCAAGGCATTAAACTTTTGAAATATGATGAAAAAACATCATGAATGGGTTTAGTTTATTGTCTAGACATAGAATCTACAAATTTTTTAAATACTTACTTTATTCCGAGGGGGTCGTCCCCCTTTGGGGTCACCCCCTTCATATGAGAATCCCCTTAGATACAGCCACTTTTATACACTCAAAAAATATTGTTGAATCTTACAGAAAATCATAAATTAAAACTTCAAGAATATTGGAGGAAACTTTTCTAGTTAATTTGCTAAAATTGTAAACGTCCAGAACTGAAAAAAATTCTTATCTCTGAGTTAAGGAATTTTCCTAAACTTTATCTCTAAAAATTCCTATTCCGAAATGAAATTTCTAAGGCTGCTATATACATTCTAAAAGTACTATTAGCCCTATCCTAAACCTATTATTTTCCATTTATAGGTGAATTTAACGGTTGAGAAGCGAATAAAATTACGTGTGCCATCAGGTGGCACACTGCGCCGCAAAGGGTTAATAAGTACTCGAAATAAATTGAAAGGAAGACAAAATTTGAGGCGAACCATCTTTCCCCGGAAAATATGCAAAAAAAACGTCAGCAAACAAAAGTGATCAACGTTTTCATATTTTCATCAGGTTAGATATATTTTGTGAATGCAAATATGTAATGCAACTGTCTGTAATACTCAGACATATTATTTACAGAATATGCTCAGAATATGTACAACTTAGGTTGAGACTATAATTAAAGCTAAGCGATTTTGGGCGATTTGTGTTTATTTATAATTCATTCGGTGATATTATTAAATAGAAGATTAATTGATTGTTAGAAGGTTTTTCATTCGCCAAAGAATCAAAATCAAACTGAGGACGACTTTTGGTAACAACATCAAACTTAACATTTTGTTTTTACAATCCATTAAGAATCAATGGAATCCACGTGCATCTGTGCACGGAGGAGAAAACCACTATGCGAGCAACCATGAGCAGTGAAAAGTAGACATTTTTTATAATCAAAAATAATTTACAAAATGCTTATCAATCGTTGCATTGGCGCCGCGGTGACCTGTCTATGCACGGAGGAGAAAACCACTATGCGAGAAACCATGAGCAGTGAAAAACAGACATTTTTTTTATAATAAAGTATTTCACAAAATACTAATCAGTCGTTGCATTGGCGCCGCGGTGACCTGGTGGTAAAGTCTCGGTTTCGAGGCCGGAGGATCCTAGGTTTGAAGCCCGATTCCATGGAAGAACGGCCATGAAAGCGGGTCAGGTGCTTGCTAAATCCGTCGGGGGCAAAAGCCCTCACGTTGGTGTGGCGCGGAAGCTTTGATAGGGGGCGTACCTGCTGAGATGTCAGCCTCATCATCTGAGAAAGCCTCAAAGTTACGTGGTTTATCCTAAAGTAGCCCTAGTGTTGCTACAAAACGGAGCGCAAATGTAATGAAGACAAAATGATCAGCCACTGCATCCTGAGCACAGAGCGAGCAGCAGGCGCGCAGCCATCAAATGATACTCGTGCAGCTATCCGAATGAATTTAAAAGTCGTTGTTATATTTGAACACATTTCAGCTCGACGCCAGAGACCAGTAGGATGTTCGCCCCTCGTCTTTCTCGTTTGTTGAAAAAACATGGTGAGATTTGTAGAATAATGAAGAAAAACGCGTATGCATTTTAGATCTCGTCTTTTGACCAAATGGGTTAAGATTTCGATGCAGATCTGACTTTTATCATCAAGAACAGTTACTGAAAATTCTTCTAGCTTGTGGCGATTTTAAATAATCACATTTCCATACACGCTAATAAACAGACGGAAACGGTAAACTCGTCGGCAGATTTGGTACAAAATTTTATACAGATCTGCAATTTATGATAAAGTTAAATAATTTAACCCATTGAGCTTATCGTCCTTCTGAGTTTTTGAGGCCAAACGCTCAAGAACAGACAGGCAAAGAGGATTGTATTCAAAATTTGATATCTGTATCTACAATATTTGAGTAAAGATCACATATTAAGTTTCATTCGTCTATCTTGTTCCGTTTTTCAGTAAACATGATCACAGATAGACAGACATGATTCAAAAAGGGATTTTTCTGACCGGTAGGTCTAAAACATAGAGATTTTTTATAAATATCTATGTAATTTTTTTTATTTTAGTAGACTCCGCTCAATGCGATCGCTATTCATGTTAATATTCGCTTTATATTATCAAAAACCTCTGGTCCCGAGCCAATGTATTCAAATGTTCACAAAATCATTCGTTTAGTGTCATGAATACATCGTTTAATGTTATCAGTTTTGAAGGAGAGAATTGACCGATCCCTTATTTTTAAGCAGGACGTTAAGCAGCGATTGGCGTTCGTAGAATTTCTCGCTCAACTTGTAAGAAAACATCTGGGGGCTACTTTCTCCCACACATTCCAAGAATTTCGGGGTTTATTTTCCATGACCTGTATTTGAAGGTCGTCCATTTAGCAGACAGGGACGTGACTGTCGGTAATTTTCAGTGAACCTCCTGAAGGCATGCAAAAGGAAGAGTATGAAGAGTGGATGTCAATTGACGAGGACATTCCAGTAGCTGCCACACTAACAGAATTGGAAATTTGCCAAGTTGTTTGTGAGCAAGACCAAGCAATAAAAGGTGACGATTCCGACGTGGACGAATGTGTTGAAGAAAACCCTCCAACGAACGCCGAAATGACGAAAGCAATCGATATTTTGAAAAGCGGCGTGCAGCATCGCTCAACAAATTTTAGAAAACAATACGAGTACCAGCAATATATAAATGAACTGTTAAGGACTAATTGTCGTCAAGCACCAATTAATGAATTTTTTAATTGTTATTTTTGAAATAAATTATAGATAGCCCTGAGGTAAGCGTTTTTTTCCTTTTTGTTTCTTTTCCCTTGATGTGATAAAATATAGTTGATTTTACCCAATCCGGTTATTGTTATCAATCGGTTAATGTTATCAAAATTCTTAAGTCCCGGTGTGACCACATTAAGCGGAGTTTACTGTATTACTGTACTTTCCTTTTGTTATTACGCTTCATACGCATCAAAGTGAAAACACAAAGAGTAAAAAGGACTTGAAACCTCTATTGGTGCTTCTACTTATGAAGCCATTGTAATTCTTTTAAAACGAATGTTGGCTAATTTCATGAAATCTTTATATACCCCTACAACTTAAAGAATGGCTAATATAATTTTAATAGTAATAACCAAATTAAGTGGGACTCTGCGGAAATTCAAAGAGATACTTGAAAAAGTTTGGCTGTCTTCTAAAAGGTTCATTGCTTTCATATTTAATACATGCTGTTTTCCATAATCAATTTTGAAATTTTTCGAAAAATATTCAGTTAGTTCCTACGCATTTAGTTTTGTTTATTTCCCAGATTTTTACCATTTCTAATTTCAATATCCAATTTCAACACACTTCAACATGTCTAAGTACCCAATGAATGTAAATGATAGATGTAATGAAAGGCTATATTTATCCCTAACCAATAAAGGAAATTAAAGAAAACCTTGTTTCGTTCTTCTTTGTGTAAAAAAAATAATTAGAATTTAGTTAATTAGAAGAATCTAATCATTCTGATTCTTCTCATGTCTCGGTCGTAGTGGAAAAATTGGAGTCAAAAAGTTCATTTAGCATTTCTAATTAATTTACCTTGCAATAATGGAGGTAATCAGCAGTTACTGTGTCTGGTACATTTAAGAATCTAAATTAATTAAATTGATAATTTTCGATTTTTTTAAGAAATATTGTGCCGTTTAAATTCGAATTGATATTAAATGACCGAAATCATTCCCGTTTCTTTGACTATTCATATAACAACATAACAATGACAACCCAATTTGTTTCCGTTTTTAGAAAGGATTTAGCAGTGGATGAGGTTATTTTAGACAATGTCAATTGTTTTAAAGAGTATTATTTCTTTAAGATACTCCAATTTAGACTCTTATACATGAAATTATTTATAAGCCAGTTGTGTGTGCACAGAATGTGATTATTTTAGGATTTAAGTGTGAGATATAGAATCTTTTGATACCGCTTATCGAATTACTGCTCATTTATTTTAACCCTCTAATATTGAGAGAGACGGTCCGGGGTGGTCTAGAAATTTCGCCTCACCATCGACGAAAGCCGGTCTGAGGTGGTTGGCTTCTTTTGAGGGGAGGGGAGGTTCTGAGATTGCTTCGAAGATAAGCGCTGTATGGGATTCAATTATCCTTGCCCATCACAGTCCATTTCTGTGCGCCTTAGAGAAGGTTATAGCACGTGGTGGGGTGGTAAATGACCACCCAAACTGGGAGAGTTCAATTCATGTCGCATCCTTCCAAACAGTCCCGGTGTTAAAAGTCCCGGTTACTTAATCCTGAGGCGAAAAAATATCGCCTCAGGATTAAAGACTTAAACGCATCTTCATAAATAATGCAGAACTGGAAGTGTTTATTTGATGTGAATTATGCAAAATAAGTTAATGATAAATGGGCATATAGTGATCATTCTTTGACCGAAATCTGAAAAAGTGTCTTTTGAACATGTTCATTGATCAAATGTTTTTTTTAAGTCTTATATTATACGAGAGTAGTTCACTGGTATATATTATTCCTCCACATAGTCATCATTATGCTCATTGATGAAATGTTTTTTTAAAATCTTATATTATACTAGAGTAGTTCACTGTATATATTATTCCTCCACTTAGTCATCATTATGCTCATTGATCCAATGCTTTTTTTAAAGTCTTATATATACTAGAGTAGTTCATTGGTACTTATTATTCCTCCACATAGTCATCATTATGTTCATTGATCCAATGTTTTTTTTAAAGTCTTATATTATACGAGAGTAGTTCACTGGTACATATTATTCCTCCCAATAGTCATCATTATGTTCATTGATCAAATGTTTTCTTTTAAAGTCTTATATTATATGAGAGTAGTTCACTGGTACATATTAATCCTCCACATAGTCATCATTATGTTCATTGATCAGATGTTTTCTTTTAAAATCTTATATTATACTAAGTAGTTCACTAGTACATATTATTCCTCCACATAGTCATCATTATGTTCATTGATCAAATGTTTTCTTTTAAAGTCTTATATTATATGAGAGTAGTTCACTGGTACACATTATTCCTTCACATAATCATCATGGTTGTAGAAGCATTTGTTCATATACATATCAACACATCGAAACTAGCATAGGAGAAATTAGCGTCAAGATCGTAGGGTCATGTCAAGACAGCTTACTGAACTGAAATGTCGACCTTCCAGGCATTTCTACAACGATTTGAAGAGATAAAAATCACTTGGTGCAAGAGCCGGCTGTAGAAAGGGTATAGGAATGACTGTGCTGAACGTGCTTGATAGCCCTGTTCTTTGCTCGTATCCTCTTCCTAATTCAAATCCATGCACCGAAACCTCAACTGGTTTCGTGACATTATACTTGTTCCGGACAATTCCATCAGTTGCCTTCGAATTTCAGCTGGGAAGGTTTTCTTTAGACGCAAAAACCGTGTCACACTTCTTACTTCAATAGCTGACCATGTTTCTGTTAATGCCTCCATCTTCTAACTGAGACTTCGCACCGCACAATGTGACTCTACCTGGGGTGCACAAATTCCCCGTGCGATTTAAATTCAATCTCTAGACAGCTGAGACCGCTTAACTAAGTCCATATACTGGCGACATTCGAATGTTGCCATCATCTCGGCTGTCTAGAGAGGGAAGTTGAGTTACATGGAGAATTAATGCACCCGTCAGTGCTCTAGCTAACTTACTTTTTGAAATTTTCTGGGATAAAATTTAAACGTCAAATTCCTAAGTTTTCCATTTTACTTACGCATAATCGCATTTTCGTTGTCAATAAATTATGCTAAATAATTCAATGATAAAATGACAGAATATGATAATTTTATGTTGTAAATATCAAAAATGGATTTTTGTCTTTGCACGTTTTTGACGTGAAAATGTCTTTCTTCTCGTTACAGAGATAGTCGGTCGAACTTTCTTGTGTGACAAAATACCGTCAGATTTGAATCGCTAATAACTACGAGACTAATAATGAGAAAAGAAAGGCTGACCCCACAAGGGATAGATCATGTCTGTAAGAGTTTATCGCATAGTATTTGTTTTGCCTGTGACGTCATCGTACCAATGTAGGCGCATGCTCGTGATTGTTATGAATTAACTTTATGTCAGGTTATAAATAAGTGTAGCGTGGAAACGCATTTAGCTAGAGATTCTGGTATCATTTTAAAGAGCTTGAGGAATATTACTAGGACCCAAAGTGAGACAATAAAAATATTTATCAGAATATAAGTAAAAATCGGAAATTAAATTGAAAATTTCGAACTCCGCATGTTTTTTGATTATAACATACAGAGTTTCATTTCGAATTGCACGAAACTTTCAGAATACTTGAAAATACGTAAAAGAAACATCGTATTAAAATTTGAATTCAAAAATTTAAATATTTCAGGAAATGTTAGCATTTGAATTAAATAATATTTTACTGCGCATACGCGAAATGCAGTTCTATATACCGCCAACAGATGGCGCCATCAGAAGCTACTCTAAATAAAATATAAGAAAGGCGCAGTTCGAGTCCGCGCCGTAGGTTTTTCGTGAAAACGTCGGGATAAAATCATAAAACAAGTATTTCGTATTAATATGTAATTTAATTGTCAAACTCTTTAATACAATATTTACACAGAGTAGTATAATGGCTACAGAATAGATAAATCACAAGTTTCTCGCATGTAGCAAGGGTCCATGGTAACTTCTGATTTATCTATTCTGTAACCATTATACTACTCTGTGTAAATATTGTATTAAAGAGATTGATAATTAAATTACATATTAATACTAAATACTTGTTTTATGATTTCGTCCCGACGTTTTCAAGAAAAATCTACGGCGAGGACCCGAACTGCGCCTTTCTTATGTATTTTTCATTGCTTATGCATTCCAAACTCAATCCACTTAAATCATACTGAATCTTAAGTTTTGGTTGCCTCTAAATTATGCAAAATAACCGAATAATAAATGGAAAGAATACGATCTCTTCATGTTCAAAGTCTGTAAATGATGTTTTTCGAATATGCTCTTTGATAAATGTTAGAAAACGCTAAAATGAAGTTAAATTTAAATGCAGGATTCCATTCTATATTGGAGAGCCACATATTTGTTGTCTGTAATTTATATAAAACAATTCAATTAAGAAAGGGACAGAATATGATTATTTTATGATAAAATTGTAAAAAAATAAAATCTTTGGAACTTGTTCTCTGGTCAGATTTAGAAAATTCCGAAATCATTTTAAATTTAAATGTCAGATCTCTTAAACAATCCAATTGAATCATGTAAAATTCAGAAATTGTTTATTGTTCCCAAATTATACAAAATAAGTACATTGCAAAATTGATAGAATACATTTATTTTTTGATCAAATTGGCAAATATGGAACAAACAATGATTTATGTCACTGAATAATTTTCAAACCATCAAACGATATTAAATTTACATATTGAATTCCGGAAGAATTTACATATTGAAATAAATAATACAAATCCAGACATTTAATTGCCTTTAACATTAAAAATATGTATATAAATATTATATATATTTCTGCATGAGCTTCACATTGATTTCACTCCGTGAAGAAACATCAGTGTGCTATAACTGCAGATGTTCTTTATTTTTTATTTCGTACTTCCATTTATATTTTATTTATGGTATATATATATATATATATATATATGTATAATATTTACATATATTTTTATGATATAAATATTTTATGGCAAATTGATAGAATGCTATAATTTTGTGGTGAAAATCTGAAAAATGGTATCTTTCGAATTTGTTCGCTGGCTTAATTTAGATATCACTTAAAAGAAATGAAATTTAAAAATTGACTTCCGAAATTATTCCACTTAAATTATACAGAAACACTTATTTTTGTTATCTCTCAATAATGCAAAATAATTCCACGATAAAGTTGAGTGAATGAAATTGTTTTATGCTGCGACTGTTGAATATGGAATTATTTGACTTTGCTCATTGGACAATTTTTAAACCATCAACTGACGCGAAGATCAAACGATATTAAATTGAAATAATAAATTCGGAAAGATTTAATAACAATAATACATCTCTAAATACTACAGAACTCATAGGCATATCTAAATAATTCAGAATCAGATATTTTGTTGTTTTTAAATTATATAAATCATTTAAAGGTAAATGAAGAGAATACTGTTATTTTTTGATTAAAATAAAAAATGGTTTCTTTTGAATATGGTATCTTTTAATGGATCATGTTGGAAATCCTCAAATGATATAACATTTAAATAACGGTTTCGGAAAGAACTTTAGACGGATTTAAATCATATCGAATCAAACAATAATTCAACATAGTTCATTGGTAAAAGTGACAGAACGTGATTACTTTATGACGGAATTTTAAAAATCTAATCCTTTGACTTAGTTTACTGATTAATTTTAGATAAATCTCAAACGATAGTAAATTTAAATATTGAATTCTATCTAAATCATGCAAAACCGGAAAGAATATCCTTCTTTTACCCCAATCGAATGATTTGTTCCGTTGCTTTGGATTTTATTTATTTAAGGAGAGTATTCCAGTATTCATGAAAAAGAAGCTGTTTTCTACGTCAGATTTAATTTTAGATTCGAATGTGTGTTTACTTTCTTTCAATGAATAAACTTTCCATCTGCGGAAAAACTCTTTTAAATTGCAGTTTCTTTTCAAATTAAAATGGTCGAATTTTTCTGTCGCTTATTACTTTATCTACAAAAGATAAAGAAATCTGTGGTTATAGAAATCAACTTTTCCGTTGTTGCATCAATTTCTTATGAAGTATTATTTGTGATATTAATAAAATAGTTTCATTTCTCATAGTTAGATATGGCAAAAAATAACATTTGAATGCTTTTCTGTTGCTATTTGTAATAAAGTAAAATCTTTTATCATATACATCAAAGTACCTAATCAAAAATGACAATAAATGCCATTCATGACTATATTAAACCAACACTGGCAGGTGATAAACTCCATTTACGTTTCTGCTGAATTTATATTTCCTTTCGAAATGTTTAGAAGTTACCTTCTTCCGATAACGTTTATGAAAGTGATAAAAACGACTCTTATATTCTATAATCAGTGTTAACTCAAGTTGGCAGCACATGTGTGTTGTATCACTGCTCGCAGGAAAATAGTTCTGAATTTGCTCCTCATGCATCTAGAAGTAACTTACATATTTGGACAGAATTTAGCCTTAAACACCAGTATTATATATTCTGTGCAACGAACCTCTAGCTTTAAGATGGAGGTAATTTAATGTTGTGGAACTCTTTGAATGAGGCGTGGAAATAGGTATTACGTCATTCATCTTTAATGCGGTCCTCCTGGTTACCAGCAACTTAGATAGCCAACATGTAGATTCTAGATATTCACAACTTCAGTGTCTGTTGGCTATTGTTAATGAATTAACACTGAATGTAGCAACTGTGATTGGATATTTTAACCTGAATTGATTGGCGTCTTAGTCCCAAATACATTGATTTTAGAATATAAATACATTCAACAATCTTTTAATTTAATGTATATTTCCAAATTCTTATAATCCAATGCACACTTTTATTATTTAATGTACTCTTTCTAATATTTCAGTTAGCAGAAGTGTTATTGGAGATTTTTATTAAATGCATTACTTTTCACGAAATATAGCATATATATTGTTTAACAGTTAGTTTCATTATATCCATTTTCGACAATAAAGCACGCAATGTGTTTAATTTGCCCAAGTTTATAAGTTTTTTTCTTTTGAATTTTCCATTAGTGACCATGCATTATAGTCAAATCCACGGCTCTTGAGCCACAAAACACCAAACAAAACCAAATACATTAGTGTCCTTTTAAAGGATATTTTACAGGAATTGATGCAAAATAATACTTCTCCTGTAGAAGAAATTAGCATATTTTAAAGTATACTCCATTAAATGATTTCATATTATGTACACAGGCAATCGCCACTTCTCTTCAATAGATTAAAACTATGTTTCACACCCATGGGTAATAAAAAGTAAACATTTGTGGGAAATGGAAATTTATAAAGAGGGGGGATTTATTTATCCCATTAAACTTCAACAGTTTATTTGAAACACGACCGCACTAAAATTTACAGTTCTGTCGCCAATTTTAAATAAACTTTGATTTCCATTTCATCGCTGGTTTTTCTGACACAAGAGATAATAATAATTAAATGAACAATGCTGATCGTAGTAGATAATAATCATTAGAAAAACAATAAAAGAAGAAATTTGTAAAAAAATAATAGAAAGAAATAGTAAAGTTATTTATTTGGGTCACCAGATTCGCAAGAGGTAAACGTCCATATCATAATTAATGTTTTATAAACAACAGAGTAATTTCGACACACAGCGTTAGCAGTCGATCTCATATCAGAAGATTTCACTGTTTATGCCAAACTATAAATTATTGAGAGAAGATTACTTGCTCTTTACATAATTCATGGGAAGGAAATGTTGTTTTGCTATACAATTCCTTCCAGATAAACATTAATTTGTTATAGGGAGAACTTTCAAGGCTAGGAATGTCTGCGTGCTTTATTTGTAGAATTTAATAATCATACAAACAGAATAGAAGTACTTTTTTGCGTCTCTAAATTTATATTCCATTTAAAAGCAATTTATTGATTAGAACTAGAGGTAAGCAACTAAAATTTAAGAATAATCGAAAAAAAATTGAGGCTTTCGTTTTCAAATGAAAATTTCTCTTCCATTTGCAAACGAGGAAATAATAATATTCCTTTTTGTTTTATTTCATATTTCTATGAAACATATATTAATTTCTTACTAAACAGAGATCAAGCATAGAATCCTAATAGAAATAACCAGTATCGCAGAAACGAACTTAAAACATGTGGAGGAAAAACAATTGTCGTTGTTCTGAACCCCGTTTTTATTACAGCTAATGCATTTTTCTGTTGTTCTTACTCTGATCAGAAAAACACATTAAGACCATTTAGGGGTGATGCTTTCTCTGCGCAAACACTTTTCAGCAAGACGCATTACAAGAAATGTTAAAAACCTTTTGGAGTTGTATTATATTTTCTTTATTTATGAAACGAGTATACGGGAAACAGAGTTCTTTCACAAACACTTGAAATCTTTACAAAAAATATGATCACACCTGATCATATTCTAGCATGCCTGGGGCTTTCCAAACAGCATCTTGTTTCTAATCCTCTGTTGACTTTGGATTTCTTTAGGGTGCACAGGCTCATGGACCTGATATATCTCTGCTGATACAACAACACAACAACCACACAAAAAATATTAAAAGAAGAATGACCGAAGTTCCATGGTAAAATCATCTGAAGAAACCCTGATATGCTGCTGCTTATACTTACAGCCTTTATGATAAGTCCATTAAAGGCGGCTTTACCTTGAGATTTTCACTGTACTTTGTTGTACTCTTTGCGCTTGCGGTAGAGCAGGGTTTGAAAATCTGTGGCTCTTTTTAAGTTGGTAAATAAAAGGGGAAGGCCAGTGGCGTAGCTGCAACTTTTGCTACCCCCGAAGAATTTGGAATATGCCGCCCTTCCTTTACAAATTACGACCTCAAAATAATAGTAAGAAATTCCAGGAAGAAATAATTAGTTTCTGATGGCTTTTCAACGTCAATGACGGTTTAGGCTTAGCAGAGCGGCCATTTATGCGTCAGTGGAATCTAAAGGCACTTGTGTAGAAGACTTTTAAAACGACAAGCATTATGAAGACAAAGACATTTATTGATCTGTATTTACAGGTGGAAAATAAACAGTTTAAACAAACTGTGAGACTTTCACAATCTTACTGCGAGAACTATAATAAGAATACAAAAGACAAAACAAACAAATATTACAGTTTTACCTGAGTACCAGCGCTAACAGTGCTTCTACTCTGACTGAGTGCACATAGTTAACGAATGAGAGAGACAAAAATGGATATTGCAAGAAGTGCGAATGAAGTGAGGTAAAAAGAAGAAATGTCATGAAAGCAAGTGAGGTTGAGATTCAAATGACAACAAGTAACAAAAAAGGGGAATGTGGCACTACACGTAGGACGTTAGGGCTGTTTAAGTCGAAGGGACCACTTAGCCGTTGCATACGGGTACTTGTATTTGCTGTTGTTGTAGGTGTACTCAATTTGAGATGAGATAATATAATTGTCGTGTTCAATGATTTTAAGGAAGAACTTTCTAGCGAGTTTCTTAATCAACTCTTCTATAGACGAGATTGATCTCGTATTTATATACGCCCTCCTGGAACGATTTGCATAGATGCCACTCCGCACACCTGAAACTATAGTGAAAAATCTGATTGGCTGTTCGTCCGATGACGTCATATTGCTGATAACAGCTTATTTACATTTTCCACTGTGCAAGATGGCGGTAGCCTGTTTATCCTGAAGTTGAGAAGAATTTAATCCTAATGCAAACAGTTTCGTAATTCGTAGCTCGACGCTCTTAATGTCTTCAGATAGGATGCGAAATCACGCGTTCGCCACTAGTGTTTCTTTCATATATCGGCAATTTACAGACAAAAAGCGAAATATACGAATGAATTTTGCCATTTTTTGTTGTACGGGATGATTAAGCTAATGTCGCTGTTTTTCTTAGACATAAAATTGTTTCCATAGATGTCTGATTTTGCCGCCCCTTTCCGACCACCCCTCTGCCCCCTTCAGCTACGCCACTTCGGAAAGTTGCGGAATTTTGGAACCCCGCATTTTCTAATGCGCAATGATACAGAAGCGGTGGCGAATCCAGGGGAGGGGCTATCGGGCTGCAGCCCCCTCCAGAGCTAAACCTAAAATCTTGATTTAATTTAAAATCACTACTGTTTGATCTTAATTTTCATTTTTAAAAAATAGTAATAAAATCGTGACAACATTGCTTTCTGACTTGACAGGCTCGAAAATTTTCCACTTTTCTAGTCATTCCACTTGCACTTATAGCGTTGGCGCGGTCGAAAACATTTTTTGGCTAGTTATTTCATTGTATTTTTTATTAAATTATCGAAAATATTGTAGTATTCTTTATTATTCTTATTGTCAGGAGAGGAAAACCTGTAAAGTTAAAGTGTTTTGGCTTATATAAGCCATGAGGTTTGACATTCGTCACTACGATACAAAATTTTTATTACCTCAGCCCCCCCAGACCCGAATCCTGGATTCGCCACTGTACAGAAGTGACTTTAATCGTTACAAAATAACTTGCCTGTTTTATTGCCTGAAAATTTAATACGATTGGCTATGATACCTGTCTAATCTACGAGCCTGTTCAAATTCGGCACCCGACGAAAAGCATATTAGTTGGAATCTAACATTGCATCTAAATAGAAATGGATTTAAATTAATTGGAGCCAAAGGCTTGGTAAAAGCTGTTTGGAAGACGACTATGGAATAAAGCTCTCAAATATCTCGATACAAAATAATTGCTATTTAAACAAAAGTTTTATACAATATAAAATACAATTATTTCGATGCCGATGCCTTCGTAAAATTTAGCAATCTTGTCTGAAGACCCAAAAGAATTTTCTCCTCACCATAAATTTCTTCATAGCAAACTAATGCTTTTTGTTCCTTGTCTTGTAACTAAAAAGAATTCGCCCCTCGTATAACAGATTAAAAACATTGTGAAATATTTAAAATCCCATTATACTATACATGTTTGGTAAAAAAAATCATAATTTTTATGTAATAATGATTAATCATTTATTTTTTTAAATTTAATACCCCGACTTAAGCGAATTCGATGTCATGCGGTTCCTATTTTCTTCTTTCGGTATATAATATTACCAATTTTAGAATATGTTACAATTGCAAAATTTAGAAAGAAAAAAATAAGTAAAATAAAAAGAAAATCTGCCCATTATTTTTCAAATGTAGGCCGCGAACAGATCTCAGAAAAAAATCAATTCGCTCAATTCGAGTTGCGATAGAAGAAGTTGTCAATTTGCTCCGAAGTTGATAGTAATGGTGTCAATAAGCCTTTAAACTCACATAACAAATAGTTGACAATTGATATGCTTAGAGAAGTAGATGAAAAAATCGCTACTAGAGAAGCCGAAATCTCTGACCTAGATCCTCCAGAAATGAAAATGACAGCGGAAAGCTTGACAAAAGGTCTGCTCTGAATTGTAAAATTGGTACAGAACTTGGAGACAATAGACTCTAATGACGAATTCTTTTCAGCTACAAGGGAAGGGACAAAAGGCATTAGTTTGCTATGAAGAAGTTTAAAGTGAGGAGAAAATTCTTTTGGGCCTTCAGACAAGATTGCTAGATTTTACGAAGGAATCGAAATAATTGTATTTTATATTCTATAACACTTTTGTTTAAATAGGAATTATTTTGTATCGAGATATTTGAGAGCTTTATTACATAGTCGTCTTCCAAACAGGTTTTTACAAGCCTTTGGTTCCAATTAATTTAAAATTCCTTTCTATTTATATGTAATGTTAGATTCCAACTTACGAACTATTCATCGGTCTCCCCTATCGCGTTACTTCGGAGTATCACTGTATATTTCAATATTATAACTACACTATTGTAACACTGTTAATAAATATTTGAATTTGAATGTATTTATTACAGTACTTTAAGCAAAGCAAAACATGTACTCATTTTAACACACATACAAAAATATTTTAGGCTCAACTTTGAAAAATGGATATTTTAAAATTCAAGTTGTTGTTCTGCGGCTTCGTAAATATTATTTTGGTAAAGATAATTCTAATAATGGCTCTTTACGAAAAAAAGATTGTCAACCTCTGCCGTAAGAATAAAAATAAATTCTAATGAAAAGCAATATCATTGCAAGCCTCTGTTCGAAGATCCTTTCAGGAGAATATTTGGTGGTTTGCCTTTAAGTCCATCTGTGTCTTTCTTTCATTCTGATGCGGAAGAAAAAGATCAAATGTTATTTATCTGTTGCAATCATGTTATCAAAACCTTTCATGAGGGAAAAAATCAGTTCTCAGATGCGATTAATGGACTCATACAGATGAAGAGTAAAACATGTATAATGCATTCTTTAACACACTGAGCACCGGAACCAGATTTTTTCGTTTTTCATGTTCAGTTCAAAAGCAGATAATTCGCATTTATAAGTGTGTTTTCTTAAATATCCACGGATAAAAGTATCCTTAAGATTTCAGAGATACGATTAAATACATAAAAGTACGGTTCATTCATTTTAGAAGCAAAGTTTTCCAACCTGAAAACTATTTCTTTTATTTAACACCCACTCAGACCCAGCCTACCCGGAAGGGTGTAAGGCCATAACACGGACCGGAGGGGGACACAGAAATCATAAAATAAATACATACTACACCCAAAACAGGGGTGGCGAAAAATTACAAAGAAATAACCATAAACAAATTATAGACAAAAAATCTCCAAGGGCAAGCAATACACAGGAACCAAGATACACACCACGAAAGAAAAATAACCCATAAAAGTTTCATGACAAAAGAAAACACATAGAAAAAATTACATGGAAAAATAAAAAAAACAAAGGCAGGGGCCGACACAGTGAATAAACACCAGCAGCGTTCAATAGTATATACAAGTGGAAAAGAAAAAAAAATAAAGAACAGCCGCAATTAAGAATGTTAAAATATCCAAAAACATTTACATTGAAACACCCTTGAAAAGACCGGAAGATCCCAGTGGGAAACCGAGAAAACATGTGATAAGGTAAAAATTGCCTGCTCCACAGCCGGCAATACTATTTGCAGATGGTTAACCCTCTGATTCCTACGGTCATTGGAATAAAGGTACCTCAAAATATAGGAATGCCCGAGCTCCTCTATCAGAGATAAGGGAAATTCACTTCCCTAACTCATTCCCTTCCTCATTCCAAGAACCCCCATTTTCCCCAAACACATCTGGTCGATCTACTCTAACGAAGAAAGCACGCGCCGCGGGTGTGAAATAAATCACACTTTAACCAAAGATGATTGAAATTTTAAAGTGACATTCGGACGTTTCGGGCGGCTATCGTCTTTTGCTTGAAGAGACGTATGGGACGGTCCCGTATCGATAGAGTTAAAAAACCAAATTGATTAAAAGTGAGGCTGCCTCAGTTCTGGCTCATCCGGTTGCACAAGGCCTCACAAAATTTAAAAGTTCTTGCCAGACGAGACAGACGCTACCCGTTTTTGTGCAGAAGAGCCTGAAAACTATAAGATCAAAATTACTGGGCGCTAGGAATGTTAATTTAGTTGTGATCCACCCGGAGATGATCGCTTTGTAGAAAATAGTTTCATGCGCTGATTTGATATCACTTCGTAGAGAAATTTGGTGTCTGTGATGGCCTTGTGGGAGTGTCCTGGCCTCAAGACCCGAGGGTTCCACGTTGGAAACTCAAATCCACCGTAGGAGCTTTGACACTGGAGAATGCTGGCTTATGTACCGCCCTAGTTATCTGAACACGGTTCAAAATTATATTGTCTGTCTCAAAATATCTCTCATAATGCTTCGAAACGGTAGTTAATATAACTAAAATAAACCTTCCAACCTGCTAGTTAATTTATGCATTTTATATATAAATCATTTCATAAATCACGTGCTTCAACGTTTTCCCATTAGCGCAGTATTCAGATTCCTTCCTTTTAATTAAATAAGATATCGATGCATGTGTTCCAGAAGTCTTTATTCTTAAAATTCTCAAAGATCGATGCCAACGTGAATTAATCAGTTCTTATTAAAAGGCAGAAAATATGATGACAGGATCCTGCATTTTCGTCTTCTAATACGCGCATTTTATTAATAAAGAGACTATAATACCAAATGAAAATATGTGAGAGACATTTAATGACAGGATATAAAGGCATAATTGCAACCAACTAATAAACAAAAAGCAAAGTTCTGATTTTGTCTTCCAATCTTCGGTGGACTATTTAATTTTATCACTTTTCTTCGTGCTTATGCAAGAATCTTGTAGTCAGAGGAATTTGGATCTCTGTGTTTGGCAAAATATGAGATTATTGAGCTGTATTTCGGGGAATGCGCGGTGTTTATTCAATCATTTTCCTGCAAAAAATGAATACCTGCAATAAACTGAGGTTACATTTTCACGTGTTACCTGAGATACAGAGAAAAAATTCTCCTTTTGGGAAATGATGAGAATTTTTCACTATCACTTATAAGCAATATCATATGAAATAGCTATATTTTGAATAACAAACTGGCAATAATTGAAAGTATTGTGATATTGAAGATTTTTCACAGGAATTCAAAAATTATTTTTTTGAGTTCATTCGTATAGCTGGTTTGGGTTTTGGATTAGCGTGTTTAATACACTCAGACATACAGAGAGACATTAATAAAAAATGTGTTTTCGGTTTCATGGAGGTCTAAAATTCGAGTATGCATCAAAGTCACAAAATCGAACTTTTTGGCGATAGCAATACTTTGTCTATGGGCACTTATCGAACGATAAAGTTGAAAAGAAAAAGAATCTGTTGGGAGAGGGTTGGGGTTTTTAAGACAGTGCTACTTGTTTAACACTCTGATACTGAGCCAAGCGGCCCCGGGCTGTCTAAAAATTTCCTTTTAACAGCGAAGAAGACCGGTCTGAAGCCGTTGGCTTCTTTTGAGTGGCGGTGAGGTTCTGAGATCGCTTAGGAGATAAGCGCGGTAGGGGGTCCAATTATCCTTGCAAACCGCATTCCATTTCCGTGAGCCTTAAGGGAAGGTTATAGCAGGGTGGGGTAAATGAACACCCAGGTTGGGAGAGTCCAATTCATGTCGCTCCCTCCCTAAAGCTCTCGGTTTTAAAGGAGCTAGAAGAAAAAAGTCGGCTCTGGATTAAAGAGTTAACTTTGGGTTTCAGACAATACGATCTGTAAGACATTAAAACATTCCTTGATGGCATGCCTTGAGATCTATTGTACCCAAATACAATAACTTATACAGTTTGTCCAAGGGAACCACTTGATAGACATAATTCTGAAAATTAAAGACAGCTGAATAGCCACTGAATTCATTTTGATATTGCTTCAAAATTTCAAAGTGGGTTAAGAATTAAAGTTGCACAGTAAAAAAATGTAACCAAATGGCAGTCCACTTCGTAACCCATCTAAGAACCCATGCAGATAGAAGGAAACTAGGAAAACGTCGTAAATATTATCATTAAAGCAAAATTTCAACTATCTGATATAGTAAATGAGAATGTTAGATATTTCAAAACTTCCAATAAGAGGATATCAAAAGAGGTAACTCTTTTTGTATGATACCATGTACATTGCATTGACCTTTTCGCGTTCCTTGGTTTCGCAGTGAAACCCAACATCGAGCATTTTTATACTGCGCATGGGCGAAACGCAGCGTAATTTTTCTTTCATAACTTTAGAGGCAGATATGTATGCCAACTTATATAAAAATTCCAGTTCAATACCGTTAGTATTCACAAAGGTATCGGCATTGCAAGAGCTGAATTGCTTTTCATCTATAAGATAAGCTAACTGATGAGGGTTCTTGCACAAATTGATATTTTTTAAAATTGAATCTTAGAAAGGAATATTGAATTTTATGAAGGTTGAATATCCTGAATACTCACGTATACTTATAAATTAAATACATAATTTAAATTGCATATCGATGATAACTTATTTGGAGGAAAAATTTCCCTTTACCGTTCATTAGTTTCATTATGAAAACACAAATAAAAACAAATAAAAAAAATGTTAATTTTTTTCTTTGCATGTTTATGATCAGCTACATGTCTAACACTCATTTTTGAAATAAATTTAGTAATTTTCAAAATGAAAGATGCAGTGAGCTTCAAAGGGTGAAACCGATTTTCTTTCATGATACATTGCATTTCAGAATAAAAATTAAAGTTATATATCCAACAAACTAATTGTTACGAACTCCCCCACAAAAGTAAGGGAGGTCAGTCCGTTGAACCCTGTGAGGCCCTGGCCGGATGGGGGAGGACCCTCCTTCGACCTTTAACCTTTTCTTGCAAGTGACTTGCTTGCTGTGAGCGAGAAAGGTTAGTTCTATCAGCGACGCTCCCACTGTGAGGTGTCACGCATTTTTTAGGACACATGCTTGTGGAGCGGGGGAACTCATGTGCACTCGTTTGAATGCCGAAGAGAGGCACATTATATTAACATGAATATTTAGGATTGATTAATGTACCATTATCTGCTGCTAGTATGTATACAACATGATCTCCTGGTCGACAAGGAAATAAAGATGTTGAAAATACTAGATGTCATCATTTGGAACGTAGATAAGTACTTTATCAATTATTACATTTTTTAAGTCAAAATAAATTAAGAATTCTCCTGATAAACTTGTGCGAAATAGAGAACTTTTCCACACTAATCTTCAAAGTCTTTCTAAATGATAAGAAAGCGAAGCAGAATTAAAATAATTGTTTAAACACGAAACTGTTGGATTTTCCTGAAAAAAGCTTATGATCGGAAATTGCTTCTCTGCAGGAGACTGTTTTCTAGCTGCTGTATCAATACAATTCATGAAAAGCGTCGCTTCAAGGCTTGAGGCTTGCTGTTGTTGTTCAGTGTATTTCAAGGTTGTTTCAGTAACGGTTAGCCCATCCTTATACGACGTTCTAACATTATTGATCTCAATTGACTGTTCTTCAAGTTCTTGCCTTTTTTCTCTTTATTTTCCTTATTATTGTATTTTAATTTATATTATTTGGTAATTAATCAAGATGTTGTGTTTAAAAAGGTTTGAAAATGCGTATAGGAATTTGAAATTGTGAGAAATTATGTTGGATATTTTAATCTTTTATCCTATGAAGCAGTGCAATTTGTGAAGGAATGTACTCGAATTTGCTGGCGTTCTTCGGAACTGTCAGTGGCTCGATATTTGTACGTCCGTAAGGACAGGTCAAATTACTAGTTATTATGTTCCCTATCATTTTTTACAAGTGGAAAATTTCTTCTGTCATTTCACACGGTTCAACAGCACTCATTAGTTTATGAATATCTTTCGATGAAGCATCCAAATTTTGCTTTATTAAAACGCAAAATATTTGCACTAAAATTTAGCGAAAGGTTAGAAACGACATTCGTCATCACGGTTGTCTAATCGGCTCGAAGGCTGCAGTAACACTAAACTTGCGTCTCCAGTGCTTCTCGCGCTCACATGGCCTTGACACTCTATAAATAGTGAAACAAACACACACCTAACGATAGTAGAAACTACAGAGTTCATTCTTGGATTTATGATATTTAACAAGATAGTCCATTAACAGAAAAACGATATTCTTCTATACTATCACTGCAGACATTTGAAAGTGACTCTAATGATCGTTTCGTTCAGAAAAATGCTGCTTTATCATTCTCAAAATCAATTAATTTCCTAGCTTGG
>BGPR01006754.1:31862-45664 GCA_013235015.1 Araneus ventricosus | reverse complement strand
TGCTGAAATTATAGAGATGTTTCAATGTTCGGTTTTATGGACAAATCGTTACCCTATTAGCAGAAAATGCTTTGCAATATTCATACGATATCTTAACGATGTTGCACGGTATTCAGAATATCGTACCAACATCGTGGAGATATCGTAAAATGTCTTGTGCTAATAGGATATATTAAGATTTATAGATTTAAAAACTGATGACTCATTGATTATCCAAGAGAAAAATGAAATTCTGCTTCTTTCACTAATGCTGAAATTTTCTTCCATGCAAATCTGCTCTGTTATATCATAATAAACATGGATAACTAATTGCAGGTGGGATAAAGCTTGAGTTTTGGGGGGTTTTCATCTTCCCACATCCGGAATTTCTATTTTTGTGATATGTAGAACCTTAAATGTTCTCAAATGTGTTATAACAAATATATATTGTTTAGCAATGGATTCTAAAACCCTCTCGCTTTTGCGCATGCGCCGGGCGGAGTTATTTTCATCAAAGTAGGGGGAACGTGAAGAATGGAAGGGTGATGTTCACATTTTACTGAACGTGATCTAACAAAGAACTCCGGAAATCGCTCATATGACTCATTGCCTGGCAGCCCTTTCCGGTGTAAAATCGTCCAAAAGTGAGTCTCGGAATCCGTTGCTAAACAGTAAATATATCACTGAGAAAGTACGTGTGTGTTTATGTG
The DNA here is from genome assembly GCA_013235015.1 of Araneus ventricosus. Classification (NCBI taxonomy): domain Eukaryota; kingdom Metazoa; phylum Arthropoda; class Arachnida; order Araneae; family Araneidae; genus Araneus; species Araneus ventricosus. The sequence goes on along the minus strand of BGPR01006754.1, from coordinate 44,975 downwards.
CGTCAGTCTGTGTCCATGCGTGTGTATGTGTGTGCGTGCGTATGTGCGCGTGTGTGTGTTGTGCAAACGCAACGTAAGGCCACTAGAGAGGGTGATTCAACATGTCGTAGCGGACTAAATATCTTCTGAAAGAATGTGGTGTAGTCAATGTGCGCAACTAGCTCTTGTGTGCATCTGAGCAACCCATGAGCAATAAGGCATTATAATGAACAAGAAAACTTCAAAAATCAATCAATATTTGGACTGGCATTGTTGGGAGATACTTAGCTCAGCCAGTATCATGAGATGGTAAAATGAGTAAAAGATAGACGCTATAGAGTTTAACCTGGAGTTTACGGTACCCACTTACTTGTTCCTCTAAGGATCGCAACTATTTTCCGCCAAGAACGGCGATAGTAGAACATTTGTTTTGGTTGCGTCTAGATGTTTTTGACGAGTGATAACCGCGCATGCACACAAATTGATCTTGCGTCATTTTTCGATTGGACTGTTTTGTTCTTCTCTTCGATGTGATTGGTCGATTCATGCGAATCTGAATAAAACTTCGTTTGGAATTCTTCGAGTTGATATCGGTTCAGTACTGCTTATTCTGTGTTTCTGTTTTGCAATGAACAAGCGAAGCTACGAGTATTCCGCTATGCTGAAAGCGAAGCCGTTGATGTCTTTTAAGTAAAAAAAATTATCCTATACAGGCTTGAAATGCCGCAGGCATTGCCTGCGTAAATTCTAGTTTTCGGAATTTTTTAGAAAACATAGATTCCTGACAAAAAGTGAAGCTAATAGTTTCCTGCTATGCTGAAAGCGAAGCCGCTGATGTTTCTTTAAGTTAAAAAAAATTGCCCGCTACACGCTTGAAATGCCGCAGGCATCGCGTGCTCAATCTCGCCTTTTCAGGTGACGCATGCGCAAGACAACGATAAAAAGCGTACTGCACATCCAAACTAGTATTTGGCGACGGAAAATGAAATTGCGCCAAGAAAAATTTCCGAGAAACAAGTGTGTGCCATAAACTCCAGCTTTACCAGGAGGACCAGGTTTATTTAGAATATTTTTCGAGGTAGTGTTTCAAGACCGAGAGCCATTCACCATAAAAAGGTATCCTATTTGTTTTTTATTGCACTCTCGCAGCAACCTCTTGCACCTGGATGTTGCTTTTATGGCAACATGTTACCATTTAAAAATGACTCGTATTTATATGCCTTCCCTTTAGTTGAAGCTTGTCGAAAACTTCACTCTGTAAATTGCAGTTATATTCTGAGTTGTCATAAATCGTGTCTGATTTTTCCTTGCGGTTGTTTACTGGATATTTGATACAGAGTCTCAATCACCTCTGCAATAAATTACTCTGATTTGAAACATCGTATTTTTGCAATAGCAAAAATAGAAGTTCTTGAAATCGATAACGTATTGGCAGATGGGCGAAATGTATATTTCTTTGCTATACATTCATTATTTTATTACTTTTTATCGATAATTACTTATCAGTCAATGAGAATTAGTGATAAAAGTAGGTATTTAGCGGAAATTCTAATAGCATTTCAACCGAGGTTCAAAATTACGAGGTCCGTCTCAAAATAGCCCTCCTGTTGCTTCAAAAGGGGACATTAATATAACTTAACTAACTACTAGCATTTGTAAGGCCGTGGTGGCATAGTGGTAAGGTATCGTCTTCGGGGCCAGAGAGTTCCAGGTTCGAAACCCGATTCCACTGAAGATCCGTCCTGTATTGGGCCTCTTGCAAGTTAAATCATACGTAGGGGATCAAACGTCCTTCATTTGCTATTTAGGTTTACATCAATTTTTCAGTCAGGGTTATAGTTGCTACATGTTATGTTCCGGAGATTGTGAACCATCGAGTTCGTGTGCTCCGTAAAACGCATTCATCGCTGGTGTGTGCGTCCTTCATTTGGTGTAGTGCGAAAGTTTAGAGAGGTGGTGCCAGCTCAGGTGTCGTTCGCGTCATCTGACTGCGGTTCAAGATTACGAGATGCGTCATAAAGTATAGCCCCCGTATTCTTTCAAATCGGGACGTTAATATAACTAAACTAACTAATAGCATTACAACAAGTACAACTGTCCGTCAATTTTCTCTTCCGAACCATTCTTCGGATCTCGTGTAAGTTGATGAGTTAGTCAACTATGGTGGCATGGAAACATCTTGACATTATATTTCGCCGCATGAAAAGAAGACAATTATATGCCATTTATAAATAATGTGTGAACACATTTTAAATCAATTACTATCGTATATTTCAAATCATAATCCTTTACATCAAAAGATTTCTCACACTCTATGCTGATAGATATTATGTTTGAGGCAATTTGATTTTTCCATAGATCTTCCAGGTAACTGGGAAGTTCTTTTCTTTCTCATTCAAAAAAGGAATGAATAGAGCAGACTCATGGCATTATAGAAATGTCACGCGTGCATTGACGAAAGCGAAGATTGCTATATTGGATAGCATAAATGAATAAGCAATATGTACCCTGGCGTAATAGAATAAATATAAATACTAATAAAGGGAATTTTTAATTGCGGAAGAGTTAAAAATACAAAATAATAACAGACAACGACAAGAAGTAAGAATATAGTTACTTTGCACTTCGCAATTTTTACCTGGATGATGCTGCACTTGCGCACACCAATTAAATTGTTTCTAATATTTTTTGTCTTTTTAGATATTCAATCTTTATTTTTTTTGTCATTTTAGATATTCAATCCTTATTTTTTGTCTTTTTAGATATTCAATCTTTATTTTTTGTCTTTTTAGATATTCAATCCTGACTTAATAGAGATATCTTGATATTCAATTTTATAAAAAATCTTTATATTAAATTTATACTTTAATAAACTGATAATCACTTGTTGAATCAGAAGACATTTTGCCTAACAAAAACACAATGCAAATCAGGATATAATAAACAAGCGCAATGATTGAATCTAAGTAAGATATTTTATTCATAATATAATAATGGATTCTGAAAATACATTTCTTTTTCTGAAAATAAATTTTAACAGAATCGAAATCAGTGCACTTTAAAAGATAATCCATACAACTGAAAGTGCGTTTAATTTATGATTACCAAATGGCAACAGGCAAAGAAATATTGGCTCTGTTCCCTAAATATTTTGAATAACGATTAAACATTGATACCCTTTTCGCTACAATTTTCCAAGAAGGAGCCAACTTTTCCCTTCTATCGTCGGTTCTTACTTTAACAACAAAAATCACAATTCAGGATGTTCTCAAACCTTCATTTGCGATTCCTTCTCTTCCTCCCGAAAACAACAATAAAAAAAGAAAAATGAGAAAAAAAACTTAAAAATTTCAATCTGCCGCCGATAATTGTTACTCTTTCCCAGTGAGTCTTCCAGCACGAGATGTGTAAGTCACGTGACATGCGCAAACGCCATTCAACGCCGGAGAGCAATCAATGGATCTGAGCACAGCCTGAATCCTGGATGAGGATATTGAGAGGAGGAGGGACACTCCATCCCAAAGAGCTGCATCCCACACGTCTTCTTATAGCTCTTAAAACATTGGCTGCACGGATCACTGTCCCTTCACATTGCGTCCAATGCACAACACTGATCGACGACGAGTCCCTGCTGTAGCGATGGATGTCCCACCGGTCCGCGACATGGACTCGGATCTCCCCAACTCCTCATCATCACACGATCTTAGTCACAATGGACACTGCGATGAAATCTGGCTGAATCCGTAAGAAGTTTCGCTCGTATAAATCCCTAATACCAGGCCGGATTTTTTTTGGGGGGTCTGGAACTATCCTCGGTTGTTTCCGATAAAAGAACGCCACTTTTCAATGTGATTTATTTATTGATTGATGTTTTCATTTTATCATTATTTCCTTTCTTTGTCAAATTCATATACGCAAATTGCCTGCGAATGAGAAAGTCTTATATGATTGACTTAGACTATATAAATAGAGGTAGAGGTCAATAGAGAGACTTCATTGTTTAAGCAAACCTTTGGACTGTTTATTAAAATCTAGTGACTTTAATGTTATGATGTAGCTTCTTTGACGTGCGCTGTGTTTCAATATCTTCTTCGTTAAGTGTGCATCTGTTGCGGATTTCAAAAGATTCAGATCTTGTTATAGCCATTAAATGTTTCGAGCAATATAGAAGATACTTTTCAAGCCGTTAGCACCAGTTTTGATTCTACAACCGTCTAGTTAAATATTGATTCATTCTGTTGCCAAACAAATCGGCAGTTGTAGTGACAGTAACTCTCGGGAGACAGGTATAGATTTAAAATTACTTTGTCTGTATTTTTGAAAATTTATCTAAAAATTATACATATTCAATCAAAGTGTTTCTGATTTGTTGAAGATCAATTTCATTCAAAGTCATTTTTCCAGCGTTCCTGATGTGAGAGTCGTTTCAGAAACGGGTAATTTATTCATATTTTTCTCTTGAATACTTTTTATATGAATACCTATCTTCTATGTGGCGATAATCACTCACATGTTACTTGCATTTTGTCTGTGATTTAATATTTTAAAAAATCCAGATTTTATCGCATCACTTGATTCATGTTTCTATCGAATTTACTCAAAAACTGAATGAAAAAATATACCTATTTATACATTCACTGACTTATAAATTAAAAAAATATGTTTCTTCTTCACTTTTTGTCCCTAAGTTAAATTGCACTTGAAATGTCTGAATGCATTTAATATTTTTATGTGGAAAAATAGACAATTAGAATCCTGTTTGCAGTATTGGAATCATGCTCAAACCAAACCAACGAAAAAGCAATTTTTGTGAAAATATATTTTAAAGTTCTATTCGTAGCATTGGAAAACTTCTAAAATATTCGAGAAAAAATCGAGATTTAGTTGTTAGAATCAAAGATCAAAACTAAGACTAATCCTCTTTGATGTGTTGAGTGCTCTTGCATCAACAAGTAGTCGTCTATATATTTAACAGAAGAAAAAAGACCAAAGATTCATTACAAACTGGAATCATATTGAATAAATCTTTTCATTCTATATAATCATCGATATTTTATAAAATATAGATGTTATATTTACAAATTATATTATTCGTGGAAGATTTATAACTCGTATTATTGTAAAGAATTAGTTTAGGAAGAAGTGTAAAAATTTTCATTAAAAATTCTGATTCATATGAACTAGTATTCCAAACTGAATTCATGTGAACAGCAAACGACATTCAAGATTCAAGTCTTTCAAGAACTCAATTTTCAGTAGCAAATAGAGCGTTTTCTGCCAAACAAATCTTCCCATAAAGTAGATTAAAATGAATGGCGTAGAATCGAACAGATCTCTCATGAAATGGGAACTTACTGTAGAAAAATCTAAGTCTTTCGAAGAATAATTGGGAAGAACTTCAATTTTAGAATATTTTATTCAAATATGAACAGAACTGTGAAGCTACGAATTTTTATCAAATGATGTCATTTGAGAAATTTTTGTTCATGGGTTTTGCAATGGATTGCGGAAAAGTTTATTGTTACCTACCTACTGAACAATTTGAGCTGAGACTTTAAAGCATCAAACTGGAGACATCAGGCTCTCGATACTTTCGGACGGATGACTGCTACAGGGAGGATCCTGATGACGTGTATCAGGTGGTTCGAAGGCGTTTGAGAGAATGGAAACAGTTTGTACTTGCTCACATTCAACATAAACAGCAGCACTCAACGACAGATACTGTAAGTATTTTCACACATTGATAAATTCATTTAGCTACATTGTTTCAGTTTGATTAGGTTTATGAAAATGTGTAAATATTTCAGATAATATACGAGAAGCATTTCAAATTGAAATGTTTCGCGTATATTAATTGAAATATCTACGTTTATTCATGAAGCTAAGCAGATTTGAAATTAGTCACAGAATTTAATATTTTATGAAATGTTTTTATATTAGAATTTTCTATTTCTTTCTCGTACAAGGGTCTCGTTTCAAATTGAAATACTTCGCGTTTATTATATCTACGCTTATTCGTAAAGCTAAGCAAATTTGAAATTAGCCACTGAATTTAATATTTTATGAAATACGTTTATATTAGATTTTCTATTTCTGTCTCGTACAAGGAAGCTACAGTACTTGAGGTTAATTTATGCGATTTATTTTTCAAAATATTTTGCATGTTCGCTTTGCGTAAAAAATCAACAGGCATGAAATTTTAACTGGATTGTGTTCCAGGTGCAGGGAAGGGGTTGGTTAGAATAATTTTTAAAACAGAAATTGTATTTATTATTTTTATTAACTATTTTATTTTAATAATGACTAATGCGCGAAGTATTTCAAATTGAAATACTTCGCGTTTATTATATCTACGCTTATTCGTAAAGCTAAGCAAATTTCAAATTAGTAACCGAATTTAATATTTTCTATTTCTTTCTCGTACAAAGAAACTACAGTACTTGAGGTTAATTTACACGATTTATTTTTCAAAATACTCTGCATGTTCGCTTTGCGTTAAAAATCAAAAAGCATGAATTTTAACTGGACTGTGTTCCAGGTGCAGGGAAGGGGTGGGTTAGAATAATTTTTTCAACAAAAATTGTATTTATTATTTTTATTAACTATTTTATTTTAATAATGAATAATGCGCGAAGTATTTCAAATTGGAATACTTCGCGTTTATTATATATACGCTTATTCGTAAAGCTAAGAAAATTTCAAATTAGTAACCGAATTTAATATTTTCTATTTCTTTCTCGTACAAAGAAACTGCAGTACTTGAGGTTAATTTACACTGTTTATTTTTCAAAATATTCTTCATGCTTGCTTTGCGTTAAAAATCAAAAGGCATGAATTTTAACTGAATTGTGTTCCAGGTGCAGGGAAGGGGTGGGTTAGAATAATTTTTTCAACAAAAATTCTATTTATTATTTTTATTAACTATTTTATTTTAATAATGACTAATGCGCGAAGTATTTCAAATTGAAATACTTCGCGTTTATTATATCTATGCTTATTCGTAAAGCTAAGCAAATTTCAAATTAGTATCTGAATTTAATACTTTATGAACTGCTTTTATATTAGAATTTTCTATTTCATTCTCGTACGAGGAAACTACAGTACTTGAGGTTAATTTATGCGATTTATTTTTCAAAATATTTTGCATGCTTGGTTTGCGTTAAATATCAAAAGGCATGAATTTTAACTGGATTGTGTTCCAAGTGCATTGAAGGGGGGTGGCTCAGAATAATTTTTACAACAAAAATTGTATTTATTATTTTTATTAACTATTTTATTTTAATAACGACTAATGCGCGAAGTATTTCAAATTGAAATACTTCGCGTTTGTTATATCTACGCTTATTCGTAAAGCTAAGCAAATTTTAAGTTAGTCAATGAATTTAATATTTTATGAAATGCGTTTATAGTTTTAGAGTCTTCTATTTCTTTCCACAACCTGGAAACTACAGTGCTTGTGGTTAATTAATGTAATTTATTTTTCAAAATAACCTTATGTTCTCTTTACGTAAACATTCAAAAGCATGAATTTTAACTGGGTGGTTATCCGGGGAAAGGGAGGGTATAGAGAATAATATTTCCAACAAAAAATATATTTATTATTTCCATTAACTATTTTTTTTTAATTAATGGGAAGCTATCCATATTTTTAAAACCTTTTTCAAGAATTTCTTTTAAAAGTTAATCAAACTGCATCAGAAAATAGATATTTCATTCCTTTAAAAATGTTCCTCTGATATAACTGAAACTTCTTAACACAATTCTTTTGTCTTTGAAACTATTGTGAAGTATCAATCATCCCTATAAAGAATTTCTTTTTACTTCTGAAATAAAGGTCATTTTCAAACATTTTATTAATGGATCAGTATTATAACAAGGGTCAATACTTAAAAAAAGAAGGCATGGCATTCAGCAGTATTTATTTTATAATTCGTTTAGTATGATTTACTTAAAATCTCTCAATTAATGATTTAATTTACTGAAAATCATTTTAGGTAGACGCGAAACTTTCAAAACAGAAAAGGAAAATTTTGATTAAGCCCGTTAAAATTCGAAAACAATACAAATTATTCAATTATGAAAGCGAACATTTAATAATTAATGTTTTAAATGGTAAATGGATACTTTTTAAGTAAATGGAAAACATTTTTCTACTTCATGTTTTTATTATCTTATCCTCATAAAGCAATAAAAATATAATATGTATATGATCGATTTTGTCATGCATTGGATTATACAAAAATGTGATTTTCTTCATTTTTGCGTTAGATGTGATAGATTTTGTTTGCTTTGCATGGAAGAAGCTGAATTTTGGAAGTAAATGCATCATGTTTGATGCATAATGCATTCAGCTTGGTGGGACATTTAATAAGCAATGTTGTCAAGGGATCTTCTAATACTTTTTACGCAATCGACTGCATACATACTTTCAGTAATGATAATATACTAAAAAAATATACTAATTTCAAGACACAGAAATGCATTTTTAATATTTAATTTGCATAATTGTAATATTTTTCATATTTTGTTATCTTCATAAAGTAAAAGGATTTGCTGATGTATGTACAAGACTGCTTTAAGTACGCGTGTGCTTCATGTGTTTAAAAAGAAACAAAATCAATGAAATTTCTTGCATGAAACGAAGTGTAAAACATTCGTTGAGTTGCAAAATAAATGTTGATAAGATATCAGTTTGTTATGAGTATAAAATTGTCTTTTATTTTGTAAAAAATCGTTTTTATTAGGGATATAAAAAATTGATTGAAATAATTCCAACTTCTTACAAATTAAGGAATTTTGTATTATCTCAAATTATATGCTGTATTATTGAAACCTTTTATAATATTTATTAAAAACAAAGAGTATCTAATGTTAACAAATTTCTTTTATTATTTTATAAGTATTTGTCCACTAATTTTTCCACAATTTTTTTTTATATTTATATTATTACGATAGCTGCAGGTATGTTGTATTTATGTATAAATATCTCTGTAATTGAAATATCTGTAGGCTAATAGTGGATAGTTGGCGAATTTGGGTCATCTGGACATTTTTTAAGTTACTGTGATAGAGAAATGATTTTTATAAAAAAAGTAGTAGACTTTTTTATAGTTTATTTATCCTCAAAACATTGTAATTAACTTTTTATGAAATGCGTATTAAAACAGAAAAACTACAGCTGAAAAAAATTCTGTCATGTTGAAAATTGGTTGTCCAAATTGGGTCACTTGTTGTCAAAATTTTAACCAGAAATTTCTTTAAGAACAATTAAAGCAAACACATTTTTTTGATTCTCAAATTCATCCCAGTACACAATTTATAAATCCAAGTATGACATTTTATATTCTATTTCTACATGTGATACTAGGCCAAGTAGTCTTAGTTTTTGTTCGTTTTGAGCAAACATTTGATACCTTCAATTGCTTTTTTTTGCTTGGCTCAGTCAATTTTCAATTTAGGATGATTATCTTTGATTATAACAGCCTTTTTGGCTATTACTGTAGTTCAAGGTAATAGTCTTATTGAAATAAATAGTTGAATTGAGGCAAATGTTTGTGGTTAAATCTGATCATCTTTTAGATGAAAATAAAACAAAAAATTCCCCTAATCTTATTCTTAAACTAATTTAATTCAACTATTATAGTAAATTTATCCAAATAAGTTTTCCATGTGAGGATATAATAACATACTTTGCTACTTACCTAAAAATAACACAAGAGTTATTTGTGTTTTTTTAAGATATTTAATTGATGATATTTAAATCTAAGAACTTGTTCTCTAGTGTAGCCACGTAGCACTTTCTCTGACAAATGATTTCATACACCACATTTACAACTCTACAGCATAATTTTACATAAATTTACGCTCTAAATATTTAATAGAATTGAAGTTATGATTACAATCCAAAACGAGCATTTCTCTCCAACACAGAAATAAATGTCTTTAGAGTTTTGCATATTTTCAAAAACAAGAAATAGCTCAAAATTGTTAGAATTTTCCATTAATTCATGCCTGTTTAGTCATTTATGTGTTCAATAATGTCAGTATTTATACTTGTCTTGCAGACTTTTTAAAAACAGACGCTCATCTATAATAAAGAAACGAATCTAATTAAACAACGGAAATTTGTCACTTCGATATTGTGCATTTAACATTTTTTCCCCGTTGAATGAACCGAGTTTTAATAATAATTAGCCTTAGGAATTCTCCTGGCATTTAATTACAGTAATGGAATTAAAAGCAAGCAGCAAAACATTCATTGAAGAAATTTCATTTTTCCATTTTATTGAATTGCTTAAAAATTCATAATTATCTTGATAAAGAGTTTTCAATATTTTTTTTTCATAAAGGACGAAGATTAGCGTATTTTGTTCGAAAATAATGAGTTTTATCCAGCAGTGTTAATTCTTTTCCCTAAAGAATCGTTATTAGAATTTAATTGAATCTGTTTGAGACTGTATGATTTATAATAAATTCGTTCACTGCGTTGTCAGCGAGTTGTACCTCTAATAATAAATTCAGGTCATCATTTTTAATTTGAATATTTTGAAATATAAATCGTGAAATAAAACGAAATTTAAGTCAAGAAAGTTTGAAGCCTACTTTAACATTAAAGTTAATATGGCATTTATGATTTTATGAATCATGAGAAAAAATATTCTCCTAATATTTTCTTGTATACGAAGCCTCCATAAGAAGAAGAACTGTAATCATCAAAAAATTAGACCTCCAGTTTTTAGTGAATTTCCAATTTTAGACCCCCTTGAATCCTAATATGTCATTTTTGGATTCATGCTTTTATGTCCCTATATCCTTGAGCACAATAACTGGTCAGAGAAATAAGTTAGACGAATGAAATATGGTATGTGTTCTTTACACTACAATAGTAGATAGATTTAGACGAATTCCATTGGCAGGAAGTTTGTCTGTCCTTTGCATGTGGTCCAATAACTTGAAAAAAACGGTTGGTTAGATTGAATAAATTTGGTATATGGTTTTATCACTTCGCGATTTTAGAATTGTTAAATGTGTATTACATTATGGACAAAATCCTTCAAAAGTTTGATGTCTATCGGTATTATGACGAAAAAAGGAATGATACCTATAAGAATGTTAACTAAAATTTGGACCAAATCCTTCAAAAGTTTGATGTCTATCGGTATTATGACGGAAAAAAGGAATGATTCCCATAAAAATTTGAACTTGTAGCGGTTACAATTCACTGCCTTCTCCTTTTTATGGTAGGTGGCGCTACTAGAGCCATCCGGATTTTTCCCATGATGCCTCTCTCTCTTCTTTTCCTGTGTACTGGTCTTGTGTTGTTCTTTGTCTTGCGTCTTGTACCTTTTAATGTACTGTGTCGTGGAACTTAGCTAATAAAAATGGTTCCTGAAATTGAATTAATTCTTCAACAGCGGCATTCCATATAAACATGAGTCTCGTCCCTCTGCAAACTGCAAATTTAAAAAATATTAAATTTAATTTTCCAAAAATACCCATTAATTTAAATCCACCCGTTTCTTCTATCTGAGCGTGATCATGATCTATTAATGAATTTTTTTCTTATTTTTTCGTGTCATGCAGAGTCCGTAAATTTCTCAAACTTTCTTGCATTGAAACTGATAAAAAAAGTTATTTTAAAGTCAGAGAAAGTGTGCTTCGAGAACAATAACATAATCATATGTTTCACTGCACATTAACATTGTAATATTTTTAACAATTCAGTAGGCTTTAATATAGCAACTCATTCCTTTATTGTTTTGATGAAAGCTCGACCTCTCATTTTGGGTTTCAGTTTTTGAATAAACCCAGGAGAATTCGCTGACGTTTGACAAACGCCACACGAATTTTATTTTGTTGCTGTGTGTAATTGAAGAAAGTTTGTCTTTGAGGGCCGTCAACTTCTACCTATGATATGTAGCAAAAAAATATATAAACATATGAAAATGAAAAATGAATGATATTAATAAAATAAGATTAAAATATGTACGATTATTAATGAGCAAACAGGGTGGCGTCTATCAGACGCCACTTGACTTACGATTAAACTTTCAGAGGCTCGACACCTCTAGGGTTACGGCTTTCAGCTAATTGATTTATCTGTGAAGTTTATTGTTTCATGGAGCTCTAAATCAAACTATGTTAGATACTAGCCAACTTCGGCGACCAGCTTCTTCGCCGGGAATATGATTTTAATAGAATCTTGCAGCATTTTATATTCATGGTTATTTTAACAACGCGATTTTAACCTTCAGATTGTGGTAGATACTTAACCCATGCTCTATTAGTGACCTTGGACCTCTTCTGTTCATTGTCTACATAAATGTTCCTAATGGAGTCAAATAACTGACCATGCCATGTAACCTCTAATCCATGTTGTCGGCACTATCTTCACTTTCTTATTCCTCTTGTGAAACATACATTTGATTTCAACATTAAAATGACGCAGCATATTTTATGGCCAGCGGCATGTTAGCTGGATTAAAACAGCCTGAGAAAAAAATTAAAATATAGCAACCATAACCATTCAGTTTAATGGATATATTTCCTTATGTAAGCAAAGCAATATCTCGCAGAGCTTAGTTTAAAGATTTCACAAAAATCTTGATAAAATAAAATATGAAAGCAAATTGTATTAGGATCCTATCTCAGAATAAAACAATGAAAGAAAAATATGCAATTAAGTATTTGTTTAAACAATGAAAACGGTTTGAGTAACGTTTCAGCAATGAAAAGTATTGTTGTAAATTATGCCAAAAATATTTTTAAAAATTTATTAAAATTCGAGAAAACTCTGTACGGAAATTTAATTGATATTATTGGAAAGGACATTTTTTGAACTTTCAGGTGGCGCAAAAAGGATTTTTGTGCTGTAATAGTTTAGAAAGTTATTAAGGAGAAACGCCGAAATTTCGTCTAATTTTTAATTAATTAAATCTTAATTAAAATTTCAAGAAAGGGCTCCTAGGTACACATTCCCATTCTTCAAAATATTTTTGTACCAAATCTCGTAGCTTCCCAGGTCTAGCGGTCTGCCCTGTAAGGGACCGATACACATAGACACACACACATAGACACACACACATAGACACACACACATAGACACACATACATATACACACACACATAGACACA
>BGPR01006754.1:0-31852 GCA_013235015.1 Araneus ventricosus | reverse complement strand
ACACACACACATAGACACACACACATAGACACACACACATAGACACACATACATATACACACACACATAGACACACATACATATACACACACACATAGACACACATACATATACACACACACATAGACACACACACATATATTCTCCTTTATTATTAGTAGAGATAAAATGAACCTTGATTATCCCGTGAATCAAAGCTCTGAATCATTCTGTATTAAGTATAGCTAATCATAGATTCTATTTGGCATAATAATTTCACAGCTGAGCACTGATTTTTGTGCTGTAATAGTTTCGAAAGTTATTAAGAAAAAACGCCGAACTTTCGCCTAATTTTTAATTAACTAAAATGTTAATGAAAATTTAAAAACAAGGGCTATCAGGTACACATTCCTATCCTTCAAAATGTTTTTGTACCAAATCTCGTAGCTCCCCGGGTCTAGCAATCAGCCCTGTAGAGGACCGACACACGGGAACACACATAGACACACACACATAGACACACATACATATACACACACACACAGACAAACACACATAGACGCACACATATAGACACACACATATAGACACACACTCATATATTCTCCTTTATTATTAGTAGAGATAAAATGGATCTTAAACATCCCGTCCATCAGAGCTCTGAATCATTCTGTAATAGGTATAGCTAATCATAGATTCTATTTGGCATAATAATTTCACAGCTGAGCATTTTCCGGCGTGTTAATGAGTTAAATTGGGCATGTGCTTCTTAATGATTATATCCAGTATTAAAGCGCTTACCTCGGTCAATGAAAAATTTCGTCTAAATTATTCCATTCAATTTGGCTAGCTACTCACGCTGTTATACATTTACATATAAATAGCTTCATTCATCGTTGCAGAAGTATTTGGTAATTTCCCAATTGTTAGAGATAGGCATATATAGTTGGAAAAATGCTTTAAATTAGGTAAAGATATAAATACGAAATAAGGAAAGATTTAATTGTGAAAGAGTTAAAAATACAAAAATAATAACAAACAACGAGGAGGAATAAGAATCCGGTGGTTGACGTCATCAGAGGCCATTCATCCATGCAGATTCAAAATCAGAATGTGTTTCCTGTAGAAAAAGACTGCAAACAAAGTTGACTTTGGAAAGTCGCTCTTTCTTTTTCCACTTTAGAGGTAAGACATTTTAAGCCCTTCTTTTCGGACTATGTTAAAAAAAAGACTGTTTTGAACTTCTTCTTTGTGGATAAATGATTTTCTTTCCAATTTATTCCGGAATGGGTTCAGCCTTAGAGGAAAATTCAAATTAAATTTAGACCTTAAAGTCTTTTTCCTCTACAGAAAACCTATTCTGAGTTTGAATCTGCATGGACGAATGGCCTCTGATGACGTCATCCACCGGAATCTTATTCCTGCTCGTTGTTTGTTATTATTTTTGTATTTTTAACTCTTTCACAGTTAAATTTTCCCTTATTTCGTATTTATATCCTTTAACTTCGCAATTTTTCTTGGATGATGCAGGACTTGCGCACACCAAATAAATTGCTCTTATTATTATTGTTTTGTCTTTTTCAGATATTCAATTTTTAAATTAGGTAAAAAATTATATTTTACGTTGTTTGAGTCAATAAATGCGCTTCTGAAAAAAATGTGAAGTCGAAATTTTTATGCAATCCCCTGGTCCTATCAGTCATATTTAGTAAAATATTCTTGACAAACTAACATTTTAAACAGAGAGGTCATTTCTTCTACGATTTAAACTGACCGAGTTACGAAGTTTAGGATATAACTATTTTGGACCATTTTAATGGCCGCCTCAGGAAACATCCGCCAATGAAAGTACAGCTCTTTCTCGAGGTGGCCGTTGATTGGCCAAAAATAATCATGCTCAAATCTTCATTATTCGGCCAGTTTTCTTCGCAGAAAAGAGGAACTTTTTCACTTAAAATGTTAGCATCTCAAAATTATTCTATTAAATACTAGCCGCCTTCGACGCAACCAGCTTCATCTCCGGGAATATAATTTCAAATGAATATCTTATGCATAATTTCGTATTCCTGGTTCCCTAACCAAAGTAATTTTTAACTTCAAATTGCGATAGACATTTAACCCGCGTTCTTTTCGTATGCGACTTTACTTTCTTATTCCTTATAAACAAAACAGCACGCATAAGCGTATTGAAACTACATTACTGATGACTTTTAAAAAGTATTGATCTGCATTTTATGTCAACATTTTAGTCAGTCATTTTGTGTAATACATTTAGAAAGTAATTATATTTGGATAATTTTTTCTGCATTACGCAAGAAGTGTACAAAAAATTCGGGAGAAAATTTACCAATTGTAATGAATTTAAAATATCACCTTTATCTTTATCATTAAAAGGTTTTATATTTAATTCAGAAAATCATTCCTGTTGCTTCAACCGCTATTTTCCTATTGATCGCGAAATGAGCTTTTTACATCATTTCCTTCTAACCGCAAATGACCAACAATGGCTGAACTTTCATTGTTGACAAATGAACGGTTAGCGGGTGTCCCCCTCCACTTCAGGCTCTGAGGCAACCGAATTCACTCTCTAGCCGAGCTCAGAGAGAAGACCTGTTTGCTCCCGCCCTTCCTCCCAACCTTTGGTCGAAAGGAGAAACTTGAACGACCTTGACAGCAGTTAATGACAATTTAAAACCTTGTATAATTAAAAGAAATTATCGCACAGTACTCATGCTAACATCATTGGAAAGATAATTGTTTGCATTTTAAAGTAGTGTAAAAATCAGTTTCATTAATTGTTTGTACTTTAAAAATCATTTCCATGCGATAGTTCTTTCGGAAGTTATTTACGAAAATATGGTCGAAAATGGTCAAAAGTTGCTTAATTTTTAAATAATTAAATATTTGAATAAAAAAATTAAAAAAATGGCTCGGAGGTGCATATTCCCACCCTCCAAAGGATACCTGTACCGAATTTGGTAGCTCTAGGTTGAACAGTCTGTTTTGTAGACCGCCAACAGAGTAATAGTAGCGATAGAGATAGAGATGACTGGTAGGACCAGGGGACTTTATTAAAATTTAGACATTATTTTTCCAGCAATACATTTATTGACTTGAGCAACATGAAATATAATTCTTTACTTCATTTAAGACATTTTTCGAACTGGAAGTATATACCTATCTCTAACGGTTTAGAGATAAGCTATTAGAGTTGACACCCTGTACATAGTTTATATTCCAGAAAGTAAAAATACAACCAAGAACTATTCTTTCAAAATTATTGATCTATATTTTCAAAATATAATCCGGATTTGATAAATTTCTATCTTAACTCTCATAAAAATAAAAGTAAGGAAAATTTGTGCAAATTGTCTCCACAAAATTATGCACTTATACTCTTGGCGCAATTTTCGTATCAGATCTAAAAAAATGGAAATAATCCTTTACCATAACCAGCGGGAGTGGTATCCCCTAAACTTTCTCGTATACTCCTAACACAAGTAGAGAAAAAATGAGCTAAATGGCAGTAAAACGAACAATAACCCCTATCGCAGTGGGGAAAAAATGAACGAAACGTCACACCACGATTTACGAAGGTCGTCCAAAGCGGAAGTGGAATTAGAAGCCGGCGTGATTACCAATAGGGCTGGGTGTAAGATAAAGAAAACGAAATTTGCAATTTGGAAGCCGTTTTTTAACCGATTGACGAAAAAATTGGACACAAATCTACCATTAAGGTACGAAGGCCACATGCCAAATTTCATTTATCAAAGTAATTTTTTAAAGAAGTTATTGCGTTCAAAAGTATGCGATTATACAGACAATCAACCCTTTGACGGATTTGGTCCAAATTTTTATACAAACCTACATTCTTGAAGATAAAAATGTGTACCAAATTCCACCTATCTATTTCAGTTTGTGAGTTATCGCGTTCACATTAACACGGACGTACAGACGGAGACACTTCCAATAGAGGGACTTTGTCCAAAATTTGATAGAAACCTACAAATTATGTGTAAAGACCACATACCAAATCCCTGTAGCTTTAATAGTTTTTGAGTTATCGTGTTCACAAACACACAGACAGTCATAATTCCGAAATTGTGTTTTTCGGACTCGGGGAGGTCTAAAACGTGGAGATTCGGCAAAGTCTCGAGTTCGAATTTTTTGACGATTACAATACTTTCTCTTTGTATACTTCGTATACGCGAAAGTAAAAAGGAAAATCCAGTCAATACGAATAAAATTTTCATTTCTTCTCATTGAAGAGCTACTTTAGTTGGTTCATTTATAAATAGACTCATCTCAGAGATTTTGCAGCTTTCATTTCCATTTTATGTCGTCGACTTTGTCACCGTTTCCGGTAATAATTTCATGTTTTGAAAGTTCAATCTCAAATGCAAAAATCGTTAAAAGAATGCTTTCCGAGTACAACTGTTGCAAAAAGAGAGGGATTTCGATTTCATAATTTGTGAAGAAGGGTTGTTTTTCGGAGTTATATTATACTTAAATGCCGCCATTTCCATTTTAAATGAAAAAATCGGCTCATTAGTCGTGTTTCAGTTTCTGCTTTCATATATTTGTCTATCAAGTAGACCTAAAATGAAGGATTTTTTCTACAGTTTTTATGCATACATATTTTTCGTCACATTTTATTAAATATCGCGTTATATACTGTAACTAATGTTCTGTATTCTGGTTCCAAAAATGCCACGGCTGTGTTTAACTGAAAAGTATTAATTAGCCAGTGAACAAAATATTTAAATTATTAATAACTAACTTTTATACCCGGCATTACTCGGGGTTGAAATATTATAAAGTCTAAGTACTTATAACACTTCAAACTTAATTAAATAGTTTTTCACCGTAACGATTTTCGTTGTTTTTCTTTTGTCTCTCCTGTAACTCTGACCCCTCGCCCAGAAGCTAAACTAACCTCTTCTTTTTGTCTCTGTACTTGGAACCACTTTGTACCACCACACGAATCTGAGAACCCTTGGAATTCCATCTTCCCATCCCCATCATTGCTACGGAGACAGCAGAACCACTTCATGTCATGCCTTTTTATGGTTCTCCATTCTCTTCTTTTTGGTGTTTGAGTGCATGACCGGAAGTGCCATTCCTTCTTTTCCTCCCTAGGCCCTCTCCCTTCGGTTTGAACGGGACTCGGTTAACCTTTAATGACTTTACATACTGACAATGGCTACCGAAGGAAAGTGGCGCTCGGGTTATACTATGATTTTTTACTCCTCCTTCCCCCCACTTCATCATAAGAGCCTTAACTTGCGTAAACGACGTTCTGGACATGGTATTTTACGACTCCTTATTGTATTGGACTTTAAAAAGTCACACAAATATAATAACATTTTGTCAATATGGTCAGTGGCGCAGCGTGGGTATGTGGCACCCAAGAATATGTTTTTTTCACCCCAGTCGTCATTTGCTTAGCAAGCACAAATGGCCCTCGGGGCCTCGCATTAGTTTTACGCCCCCTAATCATAATTTGCCTTAAACACTGGCATAAATACAGTATTGTTTTGTCTCTATGGCGCCTCTAAAACTGGCATCTATACTTCCTTTACTCCCTGGTCGCTAAGCCGCTGATTAGGAATATTCAAAAATTTGTGAAATTTGAACTAAATATCGCGTAGTAACTAAACTGACGTCACTGGATATTTGAGGGCGTATTAAAAGCTACAAAATAAAAACTTAAGTTAAGTGCACGCTACGAAATAACAACGGAAGTAAGAAATCTACATTGAAGTCAACTACCAAAGAAAGCAATATTTTCTTATCAAAACCTTAACAGGGGTAAAAACACGTGAATAAAGGATTTGATGAAACGATAAATTTGATTTTATAACAATAGTATGATTTTACTTTATAACAATATCAATTTATAACGTTGTTACAAATGACTGTCCAACGGTGCGAGCGTGCATGGCAAACGGCATTGTCATTTTCTTTTTGCCTTGCAGACACACGGAAAGTGTCCTTGAAAAATAATTACAACAAATGTATGGAACCCAGGTCATGTCCTGATCTTCAATTTTGCATCTGAGATAAAGGCGATATGCCTTTTCCACTAAAGGAGTGATGGAACATTTTTGGGCTTCAAATGCCACTTCTCCACATATGTAGTAGAAATTATTAGTAGAATTAAATCACTAACGAGGCATACAACTCTAAGAAATATAATGTGCTTAGCTAAAACGCAAATTCATTACAATCACTTCTTCCTCACACACAATGCAGCTTACAACTAACGGCTTTCACATTTCTATTTTTAGAGCCAACGGCAAGAAACAATCAGACCTGTGTCTTCTCTTGCAGACAAATTGGCATGAAAGGGTTTACTCAATAATACCTATGAAGCTTTTAAAAAATTAATATCTTGGGAACAACGTTTCTAAAGCTTACTTTTACAGTTATTTCATGAATATATAATGTATATTTTGGAATTTCATATATATTCAATTAATGTTACGAGGGTAAGTCGCTAAATAAGTCACAAAAGATAAGAAAAAATAATTTACCATGATAATCACTTGGAAAAAATTTTATTTTTCAACTTAATCTCCACCAATGTTGATGCACTTATCCAATAGTTTTATCAGCGCCCCAATTCCAGCTGCATAAAATTCTTTGGGTTGCTGTCTCATCCACAGTCGTCATCATCTCATCGTCATCGTCAGATGAAAATCGCTTGAGGCTAAGTCTGGTCTGTAAGGTGGATGTTGTAGCACTGACCAACCAGACTTAGCCCCAAACGATTTTCATCTGTTTGGTCCACTAAAACAACATCTTAGAGGCAAGCACTTTGCAAATAATGACGACGTTCAACGCGAAGTGCTACTGTGAAAGAGACATCAACCCAAAGAATTTTATGCAGTTGGAATTGGGGAGCTGATAAAAGATGGGATAAGTGCATCAACATTGGTGGAGATTATGTTGAAAAAAGAAAATTGTTTCCAAGTGATTATCATGGTAAATTATTTTTTTCTTATCTTTTGCGACTTAGTTAATGACTTACCCTCGAATATATATTTTAATAAATTTCTTTTGTAAAAGTTGCTACATAATTCACAAATTACTATTATTTGTAAGTTTTATAAATTTATATACTCCCATATTTCATTTTTCACATATATTTCAAGGAAACTAAGACTACCTGTATATCTCCTAAACAAGATCCTCCTAGCAAGAAATGATTAATTTCACTTTTCAGAAAATTTGTATGTTGCGCAGTCTAATTATTGTTTGTATACTTGAAATTTATCAATGAATGCATTCGCAAATGAATGTATATACAGTAAAGCACCGTTTATACGTTTCGCATTTATACGTCGTGTCATCACAGTCCCGGTTCATTCGTATTCATAGTAATGATAAAGTACTTAGTTTATACGACACAAAACATTGGTTATATGCCGTTTACCCCGTTCCAAAATGTGAAACTTTCCTCCTTTCTAGTATGTGAACTGTGATAATGTGGGCCACCAGCCGCAGCCGCGTACCTGTAGATGGCGTTGCCATCGCCAGTGACGTCAGAGTATCAAGCTGCCGAGAACTAAGCCTGCTTGATGACCGCCTACAATAATGATATCATGACTTCGAAATTAGTCACAACTGATGATATAATAGAAGAGAAATTGTCTGTTGCTAATTTAAGCGATGATGAAGAAGTTATTCCTCATTTATTTAAAGTCGCAATGGACTCCATTGAAACCTCCGAGCTTATTTTTTTGTCAAACGAATAGTGAAAAAGCATTAAATGAACCTAATTCGATTTCTAATGATGTACTTAATACTCACAGACAATCAGCACGTCAGACGACGGTTAAAGATTTTCTTATTTAAACGCCTACCCGCATGCACATAAATGGAAGAAGATATGTATAATTAGTACTCAAAATATGCAATAAAGGTATGATTTGTTTCACTTTTATGATAAATGTTTAATTTTAAAATTTTATTTATCGTTTTCGCACTATGTAGTATTACACTGGTATTATCTTAAAAAGATTTAAAATTATTGCTTTTAAATTAATTTGCATTAGGAGCATCAAATTTGTAATAATCAAAGATGTTTAGAAACATTTCGATTATACGTCTTTACATTTATACTTCGTTTTACGTCAGTCCCTCGAAGGATGTATAAACGAAGCTTTACCGCACATAGAACGACTTTAGTATGAACGGGAAAAAATATACCTGTGTGTCAAGGACACATTCTACTTAATTGTTTATTGAAAACAACTCGGCGTAATACAGTAGAACGATTTTAGTATCAACGGATAAAGAAACATACCCGTGTGTCAAGGACACATTCTATTTAATTGTTTATTGAAAGCAACTCAGCCTAATATAGTAGAACGACTTTAGTATCAACGGATAAAAAATATACCTGTGTGTCAAAGACACATTCTACTTAATTGTTTATTGAAAGCAACTCAACCTAATTCAATAGAACGACTTTAGTATGAACGGATAAAGAAACATACCCGTGTGTCAAGGACACATTCTACTTAATTTGTTTATTGAAAGCAACTCGGCGTAATACAGTAGAACGACTTCAGTATGAACGGATAAAAAAATATACCTGTGTGTCAAGGACACATTCTACTTAATTGTTTATTGAAAGCAACTCGGCGTAGTACAGTCCTTTGCCATTTCGGTATTTGATTTCGGAATTAAAAGCTATATATATTGTTAAGTACTATACTCGCCAAATGTGGCAACCCCCAGGAAGTAGGTTTACTATTTTTGTAACTGCGCGGGACATAGCCCGCCAGAAGTAGATTTGGTTGAGAGATGGGATGTGATGCACGCTGCAATAGAATAAACCGCTTTTTATGGATCATCGCTTCGTCATTTCTCACCAAAGTTCTCACCGCAATCATACAGTCCATGCCTTATATATATTTAGTTACGCCGCAACATATGTTATAGTTACCCCGCTATAGTTAGCTAGAGCTATCGATTGGACTCAACATATTTAGTGGTCCGCAGAGCCACAGTGAACTAGAAAAATTCGTAGTTTGGACATTTATCTGATAGAAATGTCAACTGATACTGATATAGTGGTGTTAAATCGCAAGAAAGGTAGCATTAAAGGACAATTAACAAAGCTACATACCTTCATTTCACAAAAGGAAGATAAATCAGAGACAGTAATAACAACGCATCTAGAGATTCTGTCAAGAACTTCAACAAAATTTGAAAAACTTCGAACTGAATTTTATAGAACGGTGCCAGATGACAATTTCGAGGAAGTTGAATCCAGCCTATCCGAGATTGAAGACGACATCTTCCAAATAGAGGTAAGCCTCAAATCTCTACTGCATGAACTTAGATTAAACACGTCTGATTCTAATTCATCGGATGCTAAATCTATTGATAAGACTGTTTCAATAAAATTACCAGAAATACCTCTACCGGTGTTTAATGGTAAAATAGAAGAATGGAATTCCTTTAAGCAGCAATTCTTAAATTTAATAAATGATAATCCTAATTTAACTGAAAATCAAAAGTGCTATTATTTACGCTCATGCTTAAGGAACGAAGCGAAATCGATAGAAACTTCAGAAGATAATTATCAATCCCTCCTTAAAGCACTAGAAGAGAGATTTGAAAATAAGCGCATAATTGTTGATACTCACATAAAAAATATTATTAACTATGAAAAAATTGTTCATGAATCCGCAAAAGACTTGCGCAAATTGTTAGACAACATTCACAAAAACTTAAGAGCATTAAAAGTATTGAAATATGATCGCAACGATCTTTCAAATGTGTTATTAATTAACATAATTCTTCAGAAACTGGACCGTGAAACTCGAAAACAATTCGAGCTTTCCTTGGTAGATAATGAAGTTCCTGACTTCAATGAATTTCTGGAATTCTTGGAAAGAAGATATCAAATTTTGAATGCAATTGGACGCAATGTTCCTTTCAAATCCAAACAGTCTGATGCTCATGAGCAGATGAATAAAACGAAAAGTTTATTTGTAAAATCATCTAACTTTTCTAAGTCTTGTATACTGTGTAAAGATGATTCTCATTCCCTGCATAAATGTGACCAATTCTTGCATTTCTCTCCGCAAAAAAGGTATGAAACCGTGCGAGAAAATCATCTTTGCCTAAATTGTTTAGGTTTTCATAAAGTCACTCAGTGCAAGTCGAAACACTCTTGTTTCCATTGCAAAGCCAGACATCATAGTTTATTGCACAGGCCACAGCTGCATATCGTAAACGACGACTCGTCCCCATCTCTGAATGCCAGTTCGACCCCTGCAGACGCGACACCTGACACTTCTTCTTTGAGCAACATCTCACCTCTGACCTCTTGCTTCGTAAGGCAGAAGAAAAGGGTAATCCTAGCTACGTCAGTTGTTTATGTTTTGGACAAGTCAGGATCTATAAGGAAAGGCAGGGCCCTCCTCGACTCGGGGAGCATGTGTAATCTTATGGCTTCGGATTTCGCCAATACTCTTGGTTTAAAGAAAGAGAAAATAAACATTCCGGTTTCAGGGATTTCCGATACTGCTTTCAATGCAAAAAGAAAAAGTACTGGAACTATTTTGAACTCTGATGGTTCATTTTCTGCAACTCTGGACTTTTTAGTTATTCCGAAAATTACTGATCTAATGCCGTCAACATCCATTGATTTAGAAGAAATAAAAATTCCGTCATATGTCAAATTAGCAGATCCAAATTTCTACTCACCCGCTAAAGTAGACTTATTGATTGGTGCGGAATTATTCTTTAGCATTTTAAAAGGAAATAGACTGTTCATAAATAATTCGTTAATTCTACAAGAAACTGTGTTTGGACATGTACTGAGCGGAACGGTTGAAGGTAAACAAGAAATACAACACTGTGGTTTAATTTCGCAAGTTGAGAATTTGGATAATTTGGTTAAGAAATTTTGGGAAGTTGAAAATATTACAGACATACCTACATCTAAAAATAAAGAAGAATTAGAATGCGAAAACCATTTTATGCAAACCTATCGTAGGGATAAGGATGGTAAATATATTGTCAGCCTTCCTCTGAAGGAAAATATACAATTAGGAAATTCCATTCAAATTGCAAAACAAAGATTAGATAGCTTGTGGAAACGCTTAAATAACGATTCGAGTATGGCAAATCTCTATTGTAATTTTATGAAGGAATATGAAGAATTGGGGCATATGCAAAAAATAGATAATAGCGACAATCTAAAATATGTAATGCCTCATCACGGTGTTTACAGAGCTGATAGTAGCACAACAAAGTTACGTGTAGTCTTCGATGCCTCTGCTGCATCTACCTCCGGTGTATCTTTGAATAACTGTTTACTAAAAGGAGGTGTTGTTCAAGATGATTTGTTTTCCATCTTATTAAGATTTCGAAAGCATCAAGTTGCATTCATCGCTGATGTCAAAAAGATGTACAGGCAGATTTGGGTCAATCCTGATCAGTGCAATTTTCAATGTATTCTTTGGAAAAACAGAAGCTGTGAGGAACCTTCCCTTTATAAGCTCCTTACAGTTACGTACGGCACCAAGTCTGCTCCCTACTTAGCCACTCGAGTGCTAAATCAATTAGCTACCGACGAAAGAAAGGGATTCCCGCTAGCGTCTGCTGTAGCTTTGAAAGATTTTTATGTTGATGATGTTCTGTCTGGTGCAGACAATGTTTCGTCAGCTTTAAAGCTGCAGCAAGAACTGATTTCATTACTAAAATCTGGTGGGATGGAGTTGCACAAATGGTGTGCAAATAATGAAATGCTCTTAGAAAACGTCCCTACAAAAGATCAAGGCTATCAGTTTGGTGATTCTGACAAAGATACAGTTAAAACACTTGGCTTAAGATGGAACCCCAAAGAAGATTGCTTAAATTTCACTATAACACCATCAGTAAGTGTCCCTACTAAACGAACTGTTTTGGCAGATATAGCCAAACTGTTTGATCCTTTAGGCTTTCTAGGACCAGTAATAGTAAAGGCAAAGATTTTTCTTCAAAAATTGTGGCTGCAAAAAGTTGAATGGGACCAAGAATTGCCACATCAAGAAAAGGTCAAATGGGAAAGGCTGAGAGATTGTTTAAATGATCTTACAAATGTCCGAATTCAGCGGTACATTTTAACTGACTCTATCAAATTACTAGAGCTGCATGGTTTCTCTGACGCATCAAAGGATGCCTTTGGTGCTGTCGTCTATCTTCGTTGTGTTACGATCTTGAACCATGTGAAGGTGCCATTGCTGTGCAGCAAATCTAAAGTGGCTCCACTTAAATCCGTGACAATACCTCGTCTGGAACTGTGTGCTGCTGAACTCCTTTCAAAGCTTATCTCCAAAGCTGTGTCATCCCTTAATCTGAAGATCGACAAAACCTACCTCTACTCAGATTCGACTATAGTGCTTGCTTGGATCAACACATCACCGCATTTGCTTAAGATATTCGTCTCCAATAGAATCTCCCGCATTCATGAACTGACGAAAGATTTCTTCTGGCATCATGTGAAAACTTCTGAAAATCCTGCTGATATTATTTCTCGTGGTATGACTCCTCAACAACTTATGGACAACTCTTTGTGGTGGAATGGTCCACAATTTCTTCAACAAGTGACTGTTGAACTTAGTGATAAAAATGACATTCCAACTAATGATGACTATCTTCATGAGCTAAAAAGGGAATCTGATAAGACTCTAGCGTTAACTTTGGACTCTACATTTTTAGATTCACTTTTAAGCATCAGTAATAATTACTCTAAATTAATCCGTGTTGTAAGTTTTCTTTTCAGGTTTATAAACAATTCAAGAAATCCTAAAAGTAAGTTAGATGGACCTCTTACCACCATGGAGTTACAAAGGGCCAAATTATTTCTAATAAAATCTGTTCAAAAAATTGCATTTCAGGATAATGTTAAATTGCTTCTTCAAGGGAAGCAGCCCTCAGGTAAGATTAAAAATCTAAATCCCTTCTTAGATGATAATGGAATTTTAAGAATAGGAGGTCGTATACAAAATAGTTCTGTAAATTTTGACCAGAAACATCCAATCATTCTTCCTGACAAAAGTAATTTCACTAAAATTGTTATTCAGTACTTTCATCTGAAAAATATGCATCTTGGTCAGCAAAATTTGTTGTATTGTGTTCGCAGAGAATTTTGGCCTTTAAATGGAAGAAGTATCTGTAGAAAAATTGTCCACAGTTGCATTACCTGTTTCAAAGCAAAACCGTTGACAAATGATCAAATTATGGGTAGTCTACCTAAAGAGCGTGTGAATGTAAATTCTCCTTTCAATTGCACAGGTATTGACTTTTGTGGACCATTTTTCATTAAATATAAAGGTCAAAGAAAAGGTATATATCATAAAATTTATGTTTGCATATTTGTTTGTATGGTTACTAAGGCTGTTCACTTAGATATTGTATCTGATCAAACATCTGAAGCATTTATTGCTTGTTTAAAAAGGTTCTTTTCTAGACGAGGTAAATCGCAAATGATTTTCAGTGACAATGGTAAGAATTTTGTAAGTGCCAATTCAGAGTTAAAACGATTGATTCTTATTGTAACTAAGCATGATGATTATCTATCTAACTTTATATCTGAAGAAGGTATTCAATGGAAATTTCTTCCTCCCAGAGCACCTAACTTTGGCGGCCTGTGGGAGGCAGGTGTCAAGTCTTTCAAATTTCATTTCAAACGTGTCGTAGGAGTCTCAAAATTAACCTATGAAGAATTTTATACTATCTTGCACCAGATTGAAGGAATTTTGAATTCCCGTCCTCTTACTCCTTTGTCTAGCGACATGGATGATTTGGAGGTTTTGACACCTGGACATTTTCTTATTGGTAGGCCAATAACTGCCATTGCTGAGCCTAATTTGACAAATGTTGAAAACAATCGATTAAATTTGTGGCAAAAAACATCAAAAATGATACAAGCCATATGGAAAAGGTGGCAAAATAATTATTTAAGTACCTTACAACAAAGGAATAAATGGATGATAAAGAAACAAAACTTAAAAGTTGGTGATATGGTTTTACTAAAAGAAGAAAATCTCCCATGTTGTAAATGGATATTAGGTAGAATTGTTGATGTATTCTATGGTAAAGACAATGTAGTAAGAGTAGTAAATGTTAAAACTCATTCTGGCATTTATAAAAGATCCATTTCAAAAATTGCTCCCTTGCCACTAGAAAACTGATATTCTTTTGTACAGTTAAATTCTGAAATGCGTATCTTGAAAATTTTATTTCACTTATATTACTTTAGCTTCTCTTTAAATCTGTGCTGAGTACTGATTGAAACTGAAATTCATTATTACTTTCGATATTTTTTACTTGTATTTTTACTGTTTATTTCATGTATAATTGCAGCTACTTATATATTTTTTAAGAGTAAATGTATGTAATTTTCATTATTATTGTTTGTTAGATTGCATTTGTGTTTCATGTCAAAAGAGATGTGTACATTTCATGTGTATCTTTTTGAAATTGATATTTCAACGGGGGCGGCATGTTAAGTACTATACTCGCCAAATGTGGCAACCCCCAGGAAGTAGGTTTACTATTTTTGTAACTGCGCGGGACATAGCCCGCCAGAAGTAGATTTGGTTGAGAGATGGGATGTGATGCACGCTGCAATAGAATAAACCGCTTTTTATGGATCATCGCTTCGTCATTTCTCACCAAAGTTCTCACCGCAATCATACAGTCCACGCCTTTTATATATTAGTTACACCGCAACATATGTTTATAGTTACCCCGCTATAGTTAGTTAGAGCTATTGATTGGACTCAACATATATATTGATATTCCGGTTTCAAAGAACTAATAATGCATAAATGAGATTATTTGGATTAAGGGGAGTCATTACCCTATATAGGGACTCTCAAAAATTCGATTTTTTGATTTTTATACATTTGAAATCTCCACTTCAAGACCTTTCTAACACTATCAGTCTTTTGCTCTTGTTCATATTAAAAGTAAGTTAAATTAACTTTAAAAAATCTAAACAGATTAATGTAACGCGAGATTCTTACCTTTAACTTGAATTATCTCAAAATGGTATATTTGTAACTGCAAGTTCCTTTTTCCAAAATCTACTAAATAAATGCACTTGAAATTTTTACCACTTATTCTTTACATATAAATGTATATACTGATGCGAAGGTTTTTTCTGATATTCCAAAAATATTTCTTAATAGAGCTGATCTCGTTTTAGAAAATGGCATTTTTTGAAAAATTAATAGTGACCTTCAGTTAAAATTGTTTAAAAAATCCCAAGTTATATTTATGTAAGATTTTCACTTCAATATAGAGATAAATATCTACTTAAACTGTATAAAAAATTTCAAACATGTATCTATAATAGATTGTGAGAGAAAGTGCATAGAATATGGTCATTTTAACATTGGTGGTATGGGGGTACTGATTAACATTAATAGAAACTATTTTAATACCTTTATTCTTCATGCAAGATTCACGGATACATAAAATATTCTTCATCCGTGATTATTGGTAAACTCTTTGAAATAATAGTTAATTATATCTGATTACCCGAGAATCTAATATTTATAAAACTTGTTTTCTTTACCTTCACAATTAATTTTACTCTTTGAGAATCATAAAAGAGAATGGAATGCTGCGGAAATTTTATTCTCTTGTCATTTGCTGCGTTTCTAAAATCATTAACAAGTATTCAATCATAAAACTATCAGAATTTCCCTTTGTGGCTAATTCAAGGAAAGAGCGAATGGAGTTTTCTGCTTCAATGCAGAATTTCCACCTTCTCCCATAGGACAATGTAGTTTTAATGATAATTAGTAAATTGTTCGAAGCTAATTAGGCATTCGTTTCCCTCAGCTATAACTAAGGGGAATTAATTTTTAGGAGACACATGATTCTTTTTATTTTGATATTATTCATTAGTTGCAGCCTGATTGCGAAATTCTGCCATTGCAGATTATGTGGTAACAATCGAACTTTGGAAGCGTATCTTCCTTGGTTGTTGAAATTCTTTCTGGGTTAATAAACTAGATTTCAATTGCAGAAATCATTACAACAAATATTTGCCTTAAAATAAATTATAAGCATTCTTAGTAAAGTAAACAACCCGTGCAGACGTTTAATATAAAAAGTCGAAAGTGTAAATTTTAATTCCGGATCACTGGCTAAAATTTATTAAATGATTTTTTTAGATTAATGGCCTTCAAGTATTCCTCGAGGGCTGCGAGGCTTCGGTTTTAACTGCATACGTCGTCTAATTGCGCGAGCTTTTCAGTAAGAAATAACTCATGCGTATGGTAATATGCAAAGTCGAAAGTGTAAATTTTAATTCCAGTTCACTGGCTAAAATTTATCAAATGAGATTTTAGATTAATGACTTTCAAATATTCCTTGAGGGCAGCGACGCTTCGGTTTTAACTGCATACATCGTCTAATTGCTCATGCATTTTAGCAAGATATAATTCATGTATATGATAATATTCATTGTCGAAAGTGTAAATTTTATTTTCAATTCGCTGGCTAAAATCTATTAAAAGATTTTTTAGATGAATGGTCTTCAAGTATTCCTCGCGGGTTTGCTAGAGACGCATTTTCTATTGGAGCCAATTCAAACTAAACTATGCATGTCATCAAACATTTAAATGCAAATGTTCATCAAACATTTAAATGAAAATGTTCATCAATCATTTAAATGCACATGTTCATCAAACATTTAAATGAAAATGTTCATCGATCATTTAAATGCAAATGTTCATAAAACATTGAAAAGCATGTCATGTGTATGGTAATATTGATTGTCGAAAGTGCAAATTTTAATTCCAATTCGCTGGCTAAAATCTATTAAAATCTTTTAGATGAATGGTCTTCAAGTATTATTCCTGGCGGGTTTTTTAGGGACGCATCTGCTATTGAGTCAATTCAACCTAAACTATGCATGTCATCAAACATTTAAATGCATTTCGTTTTACAATGTTTACAACATCACATCATTTTCCCTTCTACAAAAAACGAAATGGATTCCAAAATGAAATTGGCAGGATGCAGTTGACGTGTGCTATGTGAGCTATTAAAAGAGAAAATTATCAATTCTTCAGGTGGTTTTCCACTTCCCAAATTTCCACAACTAATGCCATCAAACACCATGCTAAAATGCATATCCGTCAATTAAATGACATCTGCGTGTCAGCTCATTAGCTGTTGCAAATCTTTCATATAATATACCTAAGTTTCAAAATTTGTACGTCATTTATATCTAACTATCACAAAGGCTATTATAAAAACACTAGAAAATCACCCGTCATAGTGTGACGTGTACAAATTGCTTCTTAATTCGAGAGATTTCCCGTCAAATTTGACGCGTATAAATAGATATATATGCCAGAGAAATGTTTAACATTGATTGAAAACAAATAAAATAAACAGATGTATTATGACAGGAAATATTTTTTCACTTACATATTATTAATTCAAAAATCCTCTTGGTAAACAACATTCCGTGTGAAGCATTTTTCGTTGTTTAACAATTTTGCTTATGCTTCCGATGTCTTTGTGTAAATTTTAACGTTGCAAAAAAATATCAGCAAATTATATCATCACGATTGCAATAAATAAACAAATGCATCGGGGCGTCCAAGCTGTATCACGCGCATGATATACCACTGTCGTAATTTACTGCTTTTACTGACGTTAATACGCCATCGCAGCTACAGATTTGGCGGTTTTTAAGTGCCGCCAATCTTGGCGCATTAGCGCAACTTTAGCTTCGGTGGCGTTAATACGTAAGTACCCTACTTTCTGCCAAAAAACGGAAATTAATTTGAAATATATGATTAAAATTTCTCGGGAACTATTGGTCATAGAGAGATAAATTTTATATCAATAGATAGACAATTTTATTTCACTATTTTAGAGCTATTAAATTTGAAATTAGAAAGACAATTACTCTTTTAAATAAAAAATTACTGAAATGTAGGTTCTCTAACAATGAAATAATGCTGTTGAACGTCTCGCAGTGTTATGGCACGAATTTTATTCTTGGTGACGTCAAAGTGTTACCGGATCAGTGAGAGACAGATCTGGGCTATTATATTAGCAATTTATTCTAGAAAAATGTTCAAAACATTTCATTTTTCATTATTTCCAGTACAGAAGCTGGTACTCAGTTCCTAGTGTTGCTTCTATATCCTCCAAGCAACTCATATGTTTTCCAATTTAGTCAATCTGTAGATAATTTTAAAACCCGATTTATTGTATAAGCCCGAATGCAATGACTTGATTTATTGTTTATGATGGTAGGTAAGAATTTGACCACACAGGCATTCGATAGGGACTTGAAATCTTGTCTTTCTATTGCATGAATGAAGGGTATAAACACTTTTCTGTTATGTCGCCAGAATCCCCGCTTTAAAAGATTTCTTGAGATTTCATTTTTCAGTAATATGAAAATTAAAGTTTAATTATGTTTTAGCAAATCGCAAAAGCTATAGCTAAAGTTGTAACAAATAGTTTTATTCTGTGCCAAAAAACTGATGGTAAGAAAGAGTTTTTCGGACACGAATTCATAGTGAAACAAACACAACTACACAGGTATTGCAGCACCAGATTTACAGTCTTCTAGTTGCTGTAGAGTACATAACACCACAGAAAACCCCAGAACTCGAAGCCTATACGGCTTCCTGTTGGTTGGATGGGTATGTGTAAAACTTTATTGAAAAGCAAAAGCAAAAAGAATTATATCATGAGATATAAAAATACATAAAAGGTGGCATAATTATACATGAACAAAGAAGAGTATAGTGAAAAGTACATAGAAGGTTACAATTCGAGTATAATATAAAATATATACAAGAGAAGTGATCATATGAGTGCAGTGAAAGGGTAGAATGTTTCCTTTAGTTACATTGTTTCATGCAGTTGCAGCTCCATGATTCGGGGCTGTTAGTGTTGTTCGATGCGACGATAAAGAAGAATTGATAATGTATTACAACCTGCAACATTAATGAGTACTGTCGCAACCATCCCAAAAACTGTGGGATTGGATTTTGTTTCTGTCTTGTTATTTTTACTTAGGGATCGCTGGAATATTAACTGAGAATTGTTACTCCAGACTTGGCAGTGATGTGAAGGGTGAATTTTTCGATTGAATTACGGAAGAATTGGTGATGGCTGTTTGCTGTCCTTAAGCTAGTGTGCTCTGCTGCCCGACTGGGTATTCATCGAATTTCTGATTCCGGGAGGTGAATCTTTTTAAGTACCTATTTCTAGGCTAGAATATGTGACGGTGTTGTATTTTGTCATTTAATTAGGTCTTCTTTGGCCGCTAGGAATGTGATTAAATTATCTATATTTCGTCTAGATGGCTCGGAATCACGTAGCAAAGAAGGGTCGGAAATAACACGTTCATGTGGTAGTGCACACAGAAACGAAAACACACCACATAAGTGAATAAGTATTTTAATAATAAATTGTCTTCTTCTTACTAATCCTTCTGATCTGAATCAGATCAGATCCATGAGATCGTCCGCCCTCATTACCTCCAACACGAAATCCGGTCGCTTAAGCAGGTCATCATACACCAAGGCAACACAGTCAAGCAGATGTTGCGGAGTGGCCTCGATCATGTTGCACTTTGTGCAGATATTCAACTTCTTATCACCACGAGAGAATCTGAAGGTCTTTAAGTGACCGAATGATAAGCGAGCCAAAGCTGTTTGGTCTTTCCTATCCCCCTCAAAATGCATAGTAACACCGGGACCTTCACAACGATGCCATGAATGAGCTGGTGGATGCCTCCAAGAAATGTTAACAAGGGCCTTTCTTCTTGAGTATAACTCAAGGGTTCTACATGGGCCTGAGGCGTGGTAGTACCTTCTTTAGCAAGACTATCAGCAATATCGTTGTATTTTAAATTTACATGTGATGGTCTCCATTGTAGATGAAGAACACAAGTATTGTATAATAAATTGTGCATTAGCAAAGGTAATAGCAATAAAAAAGATGTTCCAAGTGTCGTCCCTGAACTGTAATAGAATTCTCAGATCTTCATTGCATGGAATCCGGAATACTCTAGAAAATCGTGTCTTCTCCAGTAACTACTGAAAAGCATACAATCAGACCATCGGCGCTGACAACTTGGTAGTGGTACACACGTATCTTAATATATCACATGAAGCTTTTATAGGACAGGCGATCCAACAGGCCATTGCAACGAAACACCACATCTACTGTTGGCCAAATGTGACGCACAAGTGACAACAAGCATTACCGGGAGGGCGGATTTTTCTAGAACTTCAAGGGAGATCGTGACGGTGCAGAAAGCTTTTCGTCATCCAAAATTGTGGCAAAACGGGTTGCAAAAATATCGTGTCCTTGCTACCAGTCAGACGAAAAGGTAGCACGTAAGATTCAATTAAAAGTTCCCTCCAGAATACCTGATGAAGAGAATATCCAAAAAATGGCTCTCTGCTACAATAGCAGTTCCCTTGTGTTGAAAGAAGTTTCCTGATAAATTTCGTTAATTTAGTTATATTAACTCCTCATTTTGAAGCAACATAGGGACTATTTTGGGAAACCTCGTAATTTTGAAGACCCGCGTTCCAGTGGTGAGACGACACCAGAGCTGGCGTCGTTTCTCCAGCAGTTTAGCTGGTTGGCAGGAGGCCCCATTACGTGGATCTTCAGTGAAGCGGTTTCTTTGTACCCCGTCGACACTTGCTTACCCAAAGGATGCTGAAGCATACTCACAGTCAATTAAGGGAAAGGAAAAGAAATTCCAATACAAAATTTTAAGTAATACAATATACAATATAATGAAGTATAAGATATTGTCAGGTGAGATGATAAATGAGCAGACGTGAAGTATAGTAATGACAATTTATTAGAAATTAACGCTGGCGACATTAGCTGATCATATTGAGCCACTCTCAGCTGGAGGCCACAGCTCATGGCCTGTGTGAGACATGGGGCATGCCTTCATTTCAGGTTTATTCAAGTTTGCATAGAGATTTGGACATTTTGGAGGTGGCATGAAATGAATGTTAAGTCGACGTCCTCAGCCAGGGATCAGACCTGAGATGACAGAAACAGAGTCAGCGTTGCTGCTCACAGTCACATAATGGACAGTATTGAAAATAACTGATATAATGCAAGATTAAGTAATGCAGAACAGTATGGTAGAATGTACAGTTAAGAGTAGTACAGCATAAGTAAGATGTGAATATAAGCACAGTAAAATACAGGCTGCAAACATAGCTAAGTGATACAGGCGTAAATGTGTCCAAATAAATGACAAATGAAGAGCAGCTGCATAAAATGAGGCAAAATAAATTAATAAATCTAATAAATAAAACAAAAAAAAACCTGAAATCTGGAATACAATTTAGAAAAGAGACACGAAAAATAAAATAATAATAATAATTTTAGAAAAAGAAAATAAACACTTTCAAATAATTACTGTAACGCAATTAATACAAGAAAACGATAAGAATTCAGTAACATGTAATTTGGGAAAAAGAGAATAAAGCCTTGATCTTAGGGCCTGGAACCCTCATTCCCAAGGCAGGACCACTTACCATTAAGCTACTTTGCGTCCTGCTTTCTTACTGGTGCTGTGTGGTTTCAGTCGTCTACATCGATATCCTCTAAAGTTTGGTACACTTGATTTTGAAACA
This sequence comes from Araneus ventricosus, assembly GCA_013235015.1. NCBI lineage: Eukaryota > Metazoa > Arthropoda > Arachnida > Araneae > Araneidae > Araneus > Araneus ventricosus. The sequence continues at coordinate 10,199 of BGPR01006754.1, read as the reverse complement.
TCCTGAATTCACAGGAGACATATAAAACACAAATCTTCTTCTTCTTCCTAATCCTTCCCCGATCTGAATCAAGATCAGATCCTGAGAATCGTTCGCGCCATCCCTCAACACGAAATCAGTCATGGCGGTCATCGCCACACCAAGGCAACACAGTCAAGTAGATGTTTGCAGGTGGCCTCAATCATATTTCACTTTGTGCAGATATTGGAACAAGGAAGATCTGATTGTTTTAAGCGTAGGAAGTTAAAGCGAGTCAAAGCTGTTTGGTCTTTCTATCATAAAAGTACTGTGCTTTTCCAGGGCCTTCATACGATACCGTGAATGAATGGTAGTTATATCAAGAAATATTGTAAAAGCAATCTAATAACCGGAATAAAAAGTTCCCTTTCATTTTTGTGACTGAAAGTATATTGATGTATTTTAAGGAGGATTTAAGAAAGTATTATGTTTTCTTGATGAACTTTGATCGACATTCCAACTGGGGTTCTTTGTTCTTTAATATAAAGGACGGAAATACAGAATCTGGTTATGCATGTTTCCACCTAATTGATTCCGTTCATCATGTAGATAAAGATTCAAGGTACATATAGTATTGTATTTTTCCAGAGACAATTATGTATCTCTCTCTGTCATTTGAGATTTTGGTTTTGTTTCTAACAACATTTCTAATAATGATACTTTTGATGAATTTTTCTTATAAAAGCAAGCAGAAACTGTTATAATTTCATTATTTCATCAAATTTGTTTTTCTAAATATTTTTTCTGAGTTTAGCGAAAAAAACTGCCGATAATTCAATACTGAGATAACTCATTTCAATAAAATATGAGTTAGATTTTGAAAAAAATCAGAGAAAATGGTTTACCTTTATTGGCACTTCTAATTTTTAAACAGGACAGTCAAAATTTCTTTTCCATAATTGACCTTATTAATATGTTTTTTCTAAAATGAACGTAGATTTTCCAGAACATTTTGCATCTAGAGAAATATAGTAAACATCGTGAATAAATAAACTGGAAAGAAAACAATGAAATTTATAGGTAATGAAATGTATTTCAGTTCTTTTAATGTAAATTCCATATACATAAATAAAGCACTTTTTTTCAAATTTAATGAGGACCAACTATGAAAAATTTAATTTAATTTCTTCAAAATGAATGAAGACAATGAAATTTTTAGGTAATAAAATGTTCAATTCATAAGTATAAATTCTGTATACATAAGCAAAACACTTTATAAAATTAATCGACTCCGGATGTAGAAATTTAAATTCCATTTCGTAGAAATAAATGGTTCGAAAAACATTGTCGTTTGATTTTTTTTATTTTGCTCATTTAATTTAACGAAAACGATTTTGAAAGCAACAATAACAAAGGAATAACATATTTCTAATAATACGTATTTTGGTAAATGTATGTTGACTTCTAAAGAAATAAAAAAAGGGAAGTTCTATTCAATTTATTATATTTTCAAACCTCAAAAGAATAAAGATCACGCTCTTTAAATAATGTTTTTATCGAGTACTAGTTTAAAAATTGATTTGTATTTTCCTAATGTAATCCATGTAATAATATGACGATAAAATTATTAAAGAATCTGGGAACGATAATATTTACTTAGTTAAAAAACAAAATGTCGCTTCCCTGAAGTCCTCATGATATAATTCAGATTTTTGTAGAACTTTCTTATTCAGTGCGCTATTCTGTTTTCGTATTTGAAATGTTTTTGAACATTCCATTTAATAAATGTGTTTTTATTTTCTTTTGAATGGCATCAGGTAGTTTTCATTTTGTATCGTCTGTTTTGTAAGATATTTACGTTTAACAAATATTCTCTCCCGTATGAATGAAAAAAGCAAGATTTAAATATTTTTTAAAGAGCAATTCATTGAAATCCTACACTTGCATAGTAAGAGTCTGAATCCTTCGTGAATATTTAGAATTTTGCATATAATTTTATTATATTCTGATATCAAGAAAATAAAGATTGAATCACATGGAATATTAAGTTAAAGGTGGATTTTTTATTTTAAAACAAACTGCTGTTAAAACTGATATTTGTCATCTTAATGTTAAAAGTAATGCATTTTAAGGAAGAAAAGATATATACAGAGAAAAAAAATGAACATCACAAATTATTGTTATAAAGTTTGGCTGTGATATATAGCACAAAAGAGAGAGACAGATTTTGTAATAAAACGTTTTCCAAGTTCCACGTTAAAAATCGTGATTTGTTAAAAACATGGTTTATGAAAATTTCAAGGGACGCTTTTTACGCCTATATCAAACTGTATATAAAGCCTAACCAACGGGAGTGGTCTCCCCTAAACTTTCTCGTATACTCCTAACGCATGTACAGAAAAAAATAAGTTAAAAGGCAATAAAACGAACAAGGACCCCTAACGCAGTGTAGAAAAAATTACAAGCGAAACGTCATACCATGATTTCCGGAGGTCGTCTCGTCCAACACGGAAGAGAAATTAGAAGCCGGCTTGATTATCAATAGGGCTGGGTGTAAGATAAAGAAAACGAAATTTGCAATTTGAACACCCTTTTTTTAACCGATTGACACAAAAATTGGACATACATCTACCATTAAGATAAGGAGGCCACATACCAAATTTTATTTATCTAAGTAATTTTGTAAAGAAGTTATTGCATTCAAAAGTATGCGATTATACAGAGAGTCAACCCTTTGGAGGATTTGGCCCAAACTTCCATACGTACCTACACTCCTGATGATAAAACTGTGTACTAGCTTTTATCTATCTAGCTATTTAAGTTTGTGAGTTATCGCGTTCACATTAACACGGACAGACAGAAAGACAGACTTCCCGTGGACGGGGGGCACAGATCTATAATAAATGTTAGCATCTGTGATACCAAGTTTTATTTTTCTAAGCCAAAGGGTTTATGAGATATAATTTTTACAAGTATGTGATTATACAGACCGACAGACAGTCAACTCTTTGACGAATTTGGCCCAAAATTTTATACGGACCTACATTCATGACGATAAAACTGTATACCAAATTTTATCGATCTAGCTATTCAAGTTTTTGAGTTATACTGCTCACATGACCGCGGACACACAGACAGACTTAACTTTGACGGATTTTCTCCAAAATTTGATAGAAACCTACAAATTATGTGTCAAGATCACATAACTAATTTCATCCCTGTAGCTTTAATAGTTTTCGAGTTATTGCGTTCACAGACAGACAGGCATAATTCCAAAATTGTGTTTTTCGGACTTCGGGAGGTCTCTAAAACGTGGAGATTTGTCAAAAACTCGAGTTCGTATTTTTTGACGATTACAATACTTTCTCTTTGCATACTTCGGATAAGAGAAAGTAAAAAGCAGCAAAAATTGAAACAAAAAAATTGTGTTTGCAATTAATGAGTAGAAGATGAACGATGTACAGGGGATTGAAAATGATGAAATAGCGCAGGTTATTGAAAAAAAACTCTCTCAATTAAATGGATGGGGGGGGGAGGGGATTATTGAAATCAGAATATATGCAAACTCTTTCTATGAACTCGTAACTTCACTGTAACGGTAAACTTTTAATATCAACATAGCAAAACTATGAGGTCTGAAATAGACATTTTTAAAAATCAAAATAAATTTCAGTATTGAGAATGAATGTCAATTCACTTCTACAAATTTCTTTCTCAGAGACACATAAGAGGAATTCTTTTGAATTTTCTAAATAATTTGTCACCCAAATATGCATTTTTATTTTTCACTAATAATTTATTTATTATTAATTCAATTTCAATATAATTTTCACTAATAATTTGAATTTCGCTAATAATTTAAAAATTATTCATTAATGATTTTTGAGATTAATCTAATTCTCAAATTAGGTTAATCTCAAAATACATTATTCTGATCATTTCATCTTTCCAAATTGTAGGCAAAGAGACATGCTGTGTTCCAAAATGAGCTAAAGAATAAAATGGCGTTATTATCTGAATAATTTCTTTGTTTTCTCTCACTGATTGAGATTCTGTATTTTGTTTATTGAGCCATTATCATTCTTTTAAAATTTTCATGGGAAAATTATACCGTGATATTTTTTAAATTTCATTAGAATTTCTCGTTGTTCGTTGAAATTTAGTTTTCTTTTTTTAAATTTAATAAAGCTTGCAAGATTTTTAATTTTGACTGTCTTGTACATTTCCAAGAAAATTGAGATAATTTTCTAGGAAAATTAAAGGTGAGGTAAATGCCATTTAAAAAATGTTTGAGTTATTAAGAATAAGTATTAGTTAAATGTAAAAGCATCTGAAATCAGCGAAGCAAATAAGTATGAGTTAAATGTAAAAGCATCTGAAATCAGCAGAAGCAATAATAATATGAGTTAAATGTAAAGCATCTGAAATCAGCGAAGCAAATAAGTATGAGTTAAATGTAAAGCATCTGAAATTGGCAAAAATGTATATAGAACATCTAAGAATCCAACATAAGTAAGATTAATAAAGCATCTATACTAACTTTATTTCCTGAAGTTAAATTCTGTATTTCAATATGAGTTGTTGCTCCCATTATGAGAGAAGGCAACCATTTCCCAGAATTCAAATTAAGATTCCGCTGTAAACTGAGCTTTGTTAACATGTATTTTCTAATCAATGCGTTTTAGGTAAAGACTAGCTGCTTTAACTATTAAAGCAGAGACCAACTAAATAAAGGACGTTTCGAGCTCGACTTTTCTCATTATATTTACAAATATAGCGCATTTTGACATGTACATTTGTAATGAATAATTTTCAGAAATAGTGAAGAAAATCAGGTATGCTTTGTTTTGCATTCCCTTAGACTATATGTTTTACAGTAATTTTGATACGAGATCGGAATTTTGGCAGACATGGCGAATTTGTAAAACTCAATCTGTACAACAAAACAGGCAATCGACAGACAGTTCATCTTTTGGCGATTTGCCCAAAATTTGATACAGATCTACAATTCAGGCGTCAAATCATGTGCGATTTGATACAGATCTGCAATTTAAGAAGCAAATCCATAAGCCAAATTTGATACGGAGATGTGAATTCAGGCGAATTAGAATCTATGTACAAATTTGATACACATTAATCAATGGGCGATTAACCTCTATACCCATTGGTGATATAGATGTAGCATTCAGGCGATAAATCCTTATGCACAATTTTGATGACAGATCCACAATTCGGGCGATCAAATCTTATGAAGGCGAGGATTTGCAATCAGGCGATCAAATTATCCAAATTTGGTACAGATCTACAATTCGGCGATCAAATGTATGTCAAATTTGTTACAGAACTACAATCCAGGCGGTCAATCTTCAATTTGAAGGTACAGATGACTAATTCATGCCAAATTTGTTATACAGACCTGCAATTCAGCGATCAAATCATAAGCCCAAATTTGATACATCTACAATTCAGACGGAATTAAATAAATCAAAATTTCTTCATTTAGCTCTTTGCATCCTTGAATTATGCTCTTTTGATGTATACCAACGGACAAATGACAGTTTTCGCGTGTGTGGATTATCAGCCCAAAATTGGATAGAAATTTATAAGTAGTGTATAAGTCTTCGACAGAGACTTCTTTTGCATGTCAGTTTAGTTTTAATTTTTTTGGGCTTAATGGAGGTGCTTCCTCTATCACTCATTATCCTTTACCGCTATTGTTGCGGATTATCTTTTTCATAGGAAGGATACGTTCCTCCCATTGTGAGGTCCCAGGAAGGGAATTTGGATTCACACGCACATAAAACTACAAAACGTTGCATGGAAGATCTTTTATCATCTCGGTAACTACATATTTAAAGAACATAACTAAGGTTTTGATTTTAGAGATAAAGGGGTAAAAGCAGAAGTTACAAAAAAAATGAGAATCAGTGTAGTCAGACACTATAATCGCATAAAGTTAGATCCAAATACGAAACATGATAGGTGACGCACCCTGCACTGAGGAGTCGTACTACTGTGGCTGACAGCTAGCTACTCACGTTTAGCCAGGCAGATCTCAGGATTGAGTTGAAAGGTGGGTTGAGGAGACAAAGATAATGTAGAGTAACTTGCGAGGCTCAAAAAATCATGAGTAACTTCGAGAAACAAAAGTATCATAAGATAAGCGAAGAAACTCAGGGATAAAGAGTAGCGAGTAGAATATCTACGGCTTTAACATCATGTGGCTGTTTAGAGACAGCCTCCATCATTTTTGGCTGATTTCTAAGTCTTGACTTGGAGGTTTAATTTTTAACTATACAGATTCAGATAATCACTGTGATGGTAAAATTTTTTATCCAAACTATTTAGTTAAGTACAAGACCCTATTTAGGTTAGCCTGGCTTAGATCGCTAAATAACAAAGGATTAAACCGCAATCAAGAACTACAGAATTCGAGCAGCTTTGTGTATTTAAGAATAGATTCGAATTTGGTGCGATATAGCATCAAACAGATTTGGCGTTGTTTTTTAAATAATAGGGTTACCGAGAACTGTCTGCTTGAAAATCAAAATAATGTACATCTCGTTCATTATCTCGTGACTTTTTGAGTTGCTCGGCTATTACACAGACCGACCTACTGTCCATAATCCACAACAAAAGAAATGTGGCAGCCATAAATCCTAGTTTACGGACGGTCCTATGTGTTCCTATTGTCTAAGGGAAGATCCATTTCGAATAGGAGGAATCCAACGGAAATCGGAGTTTTATTTTATTCTTGACGCCACTTTGCGGTGGTAAAAAGAGTAGTTGATCATTCGTCTTCTCGGTTACCATACATAGCCCATTTGGCACTAAATGCGCCAATGTAGCACATATGAATGAACTTCTACCTAATAGAAATGGATTCTACCTACGATAACCTGTTTATATAGCGACCGCTGTAAACTGGACATTTTGGCGGACACAGTTCTGGCGGACAGACAGTAGTAGTCAGAAATAAATGATTCCAAAAACAAGAATTGGTGATGCATCTAAAAATCGTACTCGAATTCTTCGACACTTACAACACTTTATCTCTGTATACTTCTTATACGACAGAGTTAAAAAAATTTCTTCTACTAAATTTCTCAAGCAAATATTTATGTCCAAGTTTTATCGATTTTATTTCATGGGTATTTCTTTGGTCCTGTAAATGTAACTTTCAAACATCCCTGACGGCTGTGTAGAAAGCCTAGCATATTGATTTCAATAGATTTCAGAGCAAAGAAGTAACATTTTATTTTTATTAACTCCGTTCCTATTGGGCTTTTTTCGCCAGCGCAATCATAGCCTTCAGCTACTCTGTCGCTATACTTCTGACAGCCATCAACATTATTAGAAATGCTAAATTCTATAAAATTCGTTCAAGAACATGGATGCATTTTCAAATAAACTCAAATTTCGAAAGTGGGACTTTTTCTATCCTATGGCAATGAAATTCAAAGTTCTTCGCACTTTGTAAAAAGATCTCGTTCTTTTATTGCCTTTTAGATCTCAAGCATTTCTCGGATCTTTCGTAGAAATAAAGTTTATCGAATCACTTCCGTTATAAATCAAAGTGTTGAACATATTTTAATTCTTTTTGAAGTATAAATATCCCTCTGGCGGTAAGATTCCAGGAATGTGCAAGATTTTTCGCTTTTCTTCAAGTATCTTCACCTTAATAAAAGTATAATGTATCTTTTCCAAGTTTATGGAGAATATGTTTACGTTTCTTACGTCTATCTTTTAGAGCAATAACTACCTGGAAAAAATTTTTATGCGCGATTTTAGAGAATTATATTTTAAAATGGCAAGACTTAGCAAACATATTTTTCCGCCATTTGGTTTTTCAGACCAAACACCATCAAAATACAATGATGACATTTCCATTTCACCGTTTAAAGACCAAGACATGGTTGATAGACATGGAAGAATGATAATTTCTTAGACACAAATTATCCAAAAAAATTCCCGCTGCTTAATTTAAATGTTGCTACCATTAAACGTTTGGTAAATAATACAGCTTAGAAACAATCAACTAGAAAAATTATAACAAATTTAAAAAAGAATACTAAGTTAAATTTAAAGCAAGAATAACAAAAAAAACAACTTTTATTTATAAACAATAAAATTTATAGAATAAAATTTAGAAAAAATTTGAAAAAATGTATACAATGTTTAAGTAGCGCGCAATTGTAGCAGCAAAACAAAAACAGAGAACAACAGAAATCAAGATCATACAAAGATGGCCAAAAAATAAATAAAAATAACGACAGAGATAATCGAATAAAACCAGAAACAAGCAAGGAATCCATTTTAGTTCAGTTTTTCCTAAGAACTTTTCCAAATGGATTCAAAAAATTTTCTTTTAGAAGCTAGCCTTGCGCCAAACATAGCTTCTCTTAGCCCGAAATTTCCCAAACAAAGGACAAAGGAGATATCTACATCAAAGAGCATATTTTCAAAAGAAATATGAAGAACACACATATCAAAACGCTAATAAAATTGATTAAAATTTTCAGGCATCTGGCTATATTAAATAAGTAATTCATAAATAAAAACTTACCCTATGCCCATAGTTGAGAAAAATGAGAAAAAAGTGTTCAAGTGATCACAAACCCACGCTAATTTTCTTCAAGAAGGAGGAGTTATTAAAGAAAACACTGGTCCCATGGCGCCATCTATATTCGAAGAAGCAGAACAGAAGAGGCAGAAACAGGAATTTTTTTAGGCAATGAAACCAATCCAGACATATTAAGAAAAAAATCCATTTCGAGTAGTTCTTAGCCCTTAAAAAAGTGAACTAGATGGATTCATTGTTTGTTTTTGGTTTTATTCGATTACCTCCAGCGATTATCCAGCAACGTTAGTCTTATAGTTGGGAAGAGAGTTCTACAGGGGGTATGGGAATGCCGAGAGAATGGGGCCATTGACCCCCGACCTGGGCGACAAACTTTGCGACTTTGGTGACGAAATGTGATATTTCGAAAATACTAGAATTTTCTTGATATCTCTATTAGGGGCCGAGATCCGGATTTATATCCAGATGATTCCATGTGACGTCACGGCCTGTCGGGAGACTATAAATAGAGCGTGCTCGGATGACAGTGTAGTGTGTGTTGATCGACTGGGATCGCCTTTGGAGTGAGAACGTCTTTGGAATCTCTCTTTGGAGTTTTATCCGCTGTGCGAGCTTGTCAGCTGTTAGAGGCCGAGAGGCATTGAGAGTGCTGTTGCTGTTCTTATTAGTGAATTGCTGACTGTAAGTGCTGTTTTCACTGTTACCTGCGCTTCGTGCTTTCCGGAATATTCGGGAATAAAGTGTTATTCTCCGATAACTGCTTGTTGGACTGTTTCCGCCGTACACACACCGAACGGATTTCGTAACAATATGAATATAATTGCGTATAACGCAGATCCTGGCAGTATCTCTATTAATGACTTTAACTCTCTTCTTCACTGTGACATAAATCCTGACATTACCTCCATTCTCGACTATAACACAAATCCTGACAGTAAATCTATTATTCACTACTATAAATCCTGGCTTTATTCCAGTTTTTGGTTTTACCATGAATGCTGACTATGAATTTATTTTTGACTATAACACAATAAACACAGGAAAACTTACAACGTAATTAAATTGACACCACATACACGGAACTTGACATTGACACAGGATCAAAGGGAATTATTTGATTAACGCTAATACTAAGTCCAGTGTCCTAATGCGATTTTCCCTCGCTCCAGTGACATTTGATCTGTACCTTGGATTCACTGTCTCGGCGTCTGCCTGAGTGAGTGCCTTCCATTCCACTTATATACTGAGCAAAGCGCTGATAAGTGCATAAATCAACAATCGTCTGTCTGAGTGGAGTAAGTGCCTATTCCACTTATATATACTCGAGCAAAGTGCTGATAAGTATAAAATCAACAATCGGCGTCTGTCTGAGGGGAGTGCCTATTCCACTTAAGGCTACGCTGAGCAAAGCGCTGATAAGTATAAATTAATGATCGACGTCTGAGTGAGTGCCTAATTCCACTTATATACTCGAGCAAAGAGCTGATAAGTATAAAATCAACAATCGGCGTCTGAGTGAGTATTTCATTCCACTTATATACCTCCGAGCAAAGCGCTGATAAGTATAAAATCAACAATCGGGTGTCTGTCTGAGTGAGTGCCTATTTATATACTCCCAGTAAAAGCGCTGATAAGAGCAATACGTAACTGAACGTAATGA